>BJBW01005991.1:225-29840 GCA_004320125.1 Scolopax mira | reverse complement strand
GCCTGGGCTTGGGGTGACCCAAGGGCAGGACCCGGCACTAGGCCTTCTTGAACCTCATCCCATGGGCCTCGGCCCATCCAGCCAGCCTGTCCAGGCCCCTCTCCAAAGCCTTCCTACCCTCCAGCAGGGCGACACTCCCACCCAACTTGGTGTCCTCTGCCAACTGACTGAGGGGGCACTCCATCCCCTCGGCCAGATCACTGATGAAGATGTTCAAGAGAACCGGCCCCAGGACCGAGCCCTGGGGGACACCACTCGTGACCGGCTGCCAACTGGATCCCACTCCATTCCCCACCACTCTCTGGGCCCGGCCTCCAGCCAGTTTTTAACCCAGCACAGAGTCCTCCTGTCCAAGCCCTGGGAACCCAGTTTCTCCATGAGGATACGACAGGAGACTATCAAAAGCCTTGCTAAGTCCATCTAAACAACATCCACAGCCTTTCCCTCATCCACCAAGCGGGTTACTTTATCATAGCGACCATTGTCCACCTGGGGCCAAGAAATGTTTCATTATGCAAAATAAAATAGCTCAATAGCAGAGAGCAAGAGTGTGCCTGTCCCCTGCGTTGGAAGGAGCTCATTCAGAACTGGGACTCAAACTGGGTCTCCCATATTCTGTTTGAGTGCTTTAACCACTAAACTGTAGAACTGAAGGGGGCGTGGTCTCCCTCTTCTTTGTGTTATCTACCTTTTGCTTCCTTGAGCGTTTTTTTTGGGAAGAAAACACCCCGATTTTCAAATTGGTTTATCTGAGTGAAGAGAGAATTTTTGATTTTTTTTTATATTCATCGCACCAGATAAACTAATATATCAACTTGGAATAAGGGACAAAGAAAAAGGGAGCCAATCTCAAAAATCACTATTAAGTTCTGAGAATCAAAGGCTAGAGAATCAAAACTTGGAAGTGGTGACAGAACTCAAGTCACTGCTCAACTTTACATCGAATTCTGTGCCTCCCAAAATTACATGTTGCAAAAAAATGCCATGGCATCTCCAGAAGAATAAAAATATCCCATGGAAATCAAGCTGCCACTGCTTTTATTCATCATTAAACACCTCACTCCTCCTATACCCAGCTATATTTTTGGATCAGAGGTTTAAAATTTAATATGTCACAGTACAGTAGGTGTCTGTTCCTTCATCCAGCCCTAATACACCAGACTGAAAATGATGTCATTTCAGGCACTGCGAACAATTTCACATGCCATTTTAAATATAACTTGTTACTGAATTAGGTGCCAGCTTTTCTCATTGGATCAATTAGCAACGGGGACGGGAAAAACTGATTCTCCAACTGGTAAATTGCAGAGAAGGATCCAGAAGGAAGTTATAAGTAATAAGCATTTCCTAGACCCTGTAACAGCAGTGGAGGGAGTAATTGCAGGATATCCCTCTGCCTGCAAGTCGTCCTTTTTCCTGCCACGGCGACAGGCGTTCATTAAACACAAGGGGTTTTTCAGAAGAGAAGGTGCCTCTAAACCTCTATTTTAACACTTTCACTGAGAAAAAAATAAATAAATAGGCGTTTTGTTACGGAATGCTGATTCAACACAGAATACATGTCCCAAAAATTTCCATGGCAATCATTTCCAGCAGGAGTAGACTCCACCAACAGTAAATATCCCTCTGCTTGATGTTACACGTCTCACTCCAGGGCACAGAAAGTAAACCCCTTGTCTTTTTATATACCAAGAAGGTCTTCCAGCTGCTAAACTTTTCAAAACTATTTCTAAATGGTCCTTTTCTCCTTTAATAAAAGGGTCAAAAGCAAAACGTTCAATGAAATAAAAACACAGATGTGGCCAACATCTGGTCCAACCTCTTAAAAGCTTATTTCAAAGAAATGGCATCATGTAGCATGGCTCTCAGATATCACAGATTTCTACTGTTAAGAAAAACAAAGACTTTACTGCAGGACACAGGCGAAAAATTAAGTTGGCCATTAAAACCAACAAAAATCCCCCAAATCCAGTTCTAAAATGAAAGTACCATCACGAAGGGCCCAGAGTGAGGCAGAGAGGAGCATCCCACTCCATCCTCTCCTGACATGTTTGTGGCAAGCAGGGGATGACATGCACTTCTAGTGCTTTCCATCAAGGTCCTGAACCAACTACATCCGTGCCACTTAAAATCCTCCATCACCCAGACAGCTCCCCCGACATTTAAAAAGAAAAACCCTCAAAAGCCCTCTCTTTACAGCCTTTTAATGTCTTTGACAACTGACTCTAGGAGACATGAGGGCCACAACCAGACACTGGGGATTAGGTTTGTAAACCTGGAGGATTATTTACTGTTCTTGTCATTACTAAATGCACGCTAAACCCTCTCCTAAACACACTGTCTGCCCCTCTCCCTACCTCTCCACAGCTATTAAATGTATACATAGCACGCTATTATGGGGATTTATTGCGGAAGAACCATTCCAGCCAATATAGTTTAAAAACCCCACATTTTTAAAAACAGCCATGGTGAAGAATGTGTTTTTCTGCTCCTATTACCAAAGGCAGCACTATTTATTGCTCTGCCTAGATAAGAGGATTACCTTACAGAGAGAAATGGAAGCTGAGCGCTTCCCAGGAAATCCTCCGGAGCAGATACAAGGCGTTTGGTGCCCCGCTCCCACGCAGCAAACACATTCTCTGTCGCACCGCTTCGTGGCACTCAAAGAGCCCAAAGAACTTAAACAAAGCCCCCTGCCACCTATTTGGCACAACACCAGACCCTAAGCACCCCCAGCATTTAAGAAATACTTCGGGGCTAGAGCGCAGCAAAACCTGAAAATAGGAAAGGCTTTTTCACACACACACAAAAATAATTAAATAAATCCTTAAGTAACAAATCAAACTATGTGAGCTTGGAGCATAAGAAATGGATTGATTCTTGGTCTCCAGGGAGGGATTGAAACCAAGGGAGGGCATTGAGAGCTCCTGCAGCCTGTGAGAGGAACCCAATGGGGCAGAAATCTGATGAACGGCGCCAGTGCCACTCCAGGAGCTGCATGGAGCACGAAGGGAAGGCGGTAGTTCAAGCATCAAAAAAAAGTTGTCACACAACCCCACCAGAACATAATCGATTAGCTGATCAGAGCGGACAGGAACCCACCTGGAGGGGAAGATAACTGATTTACCGAGGGGTGTGAAGAGAAGAGTCATTTCAGCAGGGCAGCGGAGTGACGTAGGGATCAGGTAGGGAAGAGAAATGGATGAGAAGATGCTGCAGCCCCACAGGAAGTGTGGCGTTATGAGGATCAATGAGAGTTGGCAAACGAACCCGCCACACGTCAAGGGTTGTACAAGCCTGCTACACCACGAGGTTGGCATCCAGGGACAGGACAAGAGCAAAAGGGCACAAAATTAAATCTAAGAAGTTCCACCTAAACATGAGGAGGAACTTCTTAACTTTGAAGTTGGCAGAGCCCTGTCAGAGGCTGCCCAGGGAGGTGGTGGAGTCTCCTTCTCTGGAGACATTCCAAACCCACCTGGATACGTTCCTGTGGGACCTGCTCTGAGTGGCTCTGCTTTGGCAGGGGAGGCTGGAATAGATGAATCTCCGGAGGTCCCTTCCAACCCCATGGGATTCCGTGATTCTGAGGTTTATTACTCTGAGCCTCCAGAGCAGGCTGGAAGGTTATCTTGGGGGACTTAAGCTGTTGTCAATCTGTCAAGCTGTTGTTGATGCCTGTTCCGGATAAGGCATCTCTTTGTGCAGTCCCAGCCGGCCCTGCTGTGCCCCCCATCCCACAGCATGCACCCCATGGCTGCCCAGGGTTCAAGTTCTCCCTGGTCACCTTCAGCAGTGTCACCATGTGCCATCACAACACAAAAACGAGCATTAAGGACAGAGCAAAAGTAATCCATGATGTGGATCCTCATATTTAAGTGAAAGGGTTTTTTATTTTCTTGCACCTGAAGTCACCTTGAAAGCTACAGCCTCCTCCTTCGTAGCGCCAACTTGACACCAGGATTTAGGTCTGACGGCACAGGGAGCACAGGAGGCCATGCATACAGCACCAAGATAAATGAAGTCTGTCACTTTATTATTTCCTTCTGCCAAAGCAAGGTCAAGGGGTCCCTCTCCAGCCGAAGCCAAGTTTCCAGCCTGCCAGCTGTTCCAGGGAAAGCAAACACAGTCCTGCCAGGCGCATGAGGCCTCTTCTTCTCGGAGACATTCATTCCTAACAAGTGAGGGATGGTTGGCAGCACCAGGACACACAGCAAAATGCCCGCCGGCTGGCTCCTCACACTTGGTCTAGAAGAAGTGCAGAGAGAAAGCCCAAGAAGGTGCAAAGGAAGGGCAAAGAGGGAAGAGAAAAAGGATCTGGGGGTCCTGGTGGACAGTAAACTATCCAGGAGCCAGCAATGTGCCCTTGTTGCCAAGAGGGTCAATGGGATCCTGACTGCGTAGGGAAGAGTGTGGCCAGTAGGTGGAGGGAAGTCATTCTCCCGCTCTGCTCTGCACTGGGGAAGCCACAACTGGAATCCTGTGTCCACTGCTGGGCCCCCCAGTTCAAGAGGGACAGGAAACTATTGGAGAGAGTCCAGCCTAGGGCAAGAAAGATGATGGAGGGATTGGAGCATCTCCCTGATGAGGAAAGGCTGAGAGAGCTGGGGCGCTTTAGCCTGGAGAAGAGAAGGCTGAGGGGAGACCTTATTAATAAGTATCTAAAGGACAGTTTGAGGGAGAATGGAGCCAGACTCTTTTCAGTGTTTCCCAGTGACAGGACAAGGGGCAACGGGCACAAGCTGGATCGTGGGAAGTTCTACTCCAGTCTGAGAAAGAACTTCTTTGGGGTGAAGGTGGCAGAGCCTTGGAAGGGGCTGCCCAGGGAGGGTGTGGAGTCCCCTTCTCTGGAGATCTTCAAGGCCCATCTGGATGCTGTCCTGAGTGATGTGCTCTGGGCAACCCTGCTTTGGCAGGGGAGTGGGACTGGATGATCTCTAGAAGGTCCCCTCCAACTCCGACAACTCCGTGTTTCTGTGAAAGATATTCCACATGTCTGCTACATACCCTACTATTGCAGGTGTGAGAAAGAAGCTGTGCGAGGCAGGACTGTACAGAAGCAGGGATGTACAAGCTCATTAGCTCTTTCCTCACTCCTGTCTGTTGAAAATAAGGGCTTCTCAAAGAGCAAAGAGGAACAAGAGGATCGAGAAGGAAGAAGGTTTGCATCAGGCTTGTCCCTACCACTGTAGACAGAAGGAGGTTTTATAGAGTGACAGAGTCATAGAATTGTCTAGGCTGGAAGGGACCTTTCAGATCATCAAGTCCCATCACCTGACCTAACACTGACAAAACCATCACCAAACCATGTTACTGGTTTAGTAACCACCTGTTTTTTAAATACCCCAAGGGATGGCAATTCCACCACTTCACTGGGCATCCTGTTCTAATATTTGATAATCCTTTCAGTGTAAAAATGTTTCCTAATATCCAATCTGAAACCTCCCCTGGCGCAAATGGAGGCCATTTCTTCTTGTCGTATGGTTGTTACTTGGGAGAAGAGACCAATTCCCATCTCTCCACACCCTCCTTTCAGGAGAGAGCGAGGTGGTCTCCCCTCAGCCTCCTTTTCTCCAGGCTGAACACCCCCAGCTCCCCCAGCCTCTCCTCAGAAGACTTCTTCTCCAGACCCCTCACCACTCCATTGCCCTTCTCTAGACCCACACCAGCCCATCAATGTCTATTTTCATAGTGAGGGGCCCAAAACTAGACACAGCATTCAAGGTGGGGTCTCACCAGCACCAAGTACGGGGGATGATTGCTTCCCTAGTCCTACTCACCGCGCTGGTCCTGACAGAGGTCAGGATGCTGTTGGCATCTGGATTCTGCTGAATCTTGTTGGAAATCTTAACCCAGTGCAGAACTACAAACCTATCTTTCTTTACCATATGCCAGCATCTCTGTCTCCTGACAGTGAGATCCAAGCTCCAGGTGGTGTGTCTCTCCTGCAGCAGCTGACTGACACCCACCAGCCCTCTCCCATCAGCTGCCTTCCTACGGCAGCAGCAGAACAATTATCCCATGGTAGGAACAGAATTTCAAATTGGTGTGCTTAGTGATACATGGGAATGAATCATGAGAAAAGCTTTTCCTACAGTAAGTCACCTCTCACAGTCGTGAGTTTTATTAGCAAGTTTTTTATAAGTTAAATTTCAATGTAGAAAAAAAAATTCCAAACCACCAGCTCTTCTGCTTCTCTGGCATCTCATCCATGCTGTTTCGCCTCACAGTCCCTGAAGGATCTAACCAAACCACATCCACACATTCTACTTTCAGTTAAAGCTTATGCCACTAGTCTAACAGACATGGAAAGCACTAAAGTTCATAGAATCATGGAATGGTTAGAATTGGAAGGGACCTTAAAAATCATCAAGTCCCAACGCCCCTGCCCTGGGCAGGGACACCTCCCACCAGACCANNNGCCTGGCCTTGAACCCCTCCAGGGATGGGGCATCCACCATTTCCCTGGGCAACCTGTTCCAGTGTCTCACCACCCTCATCACTCCAGTTAATCATTCCACTCTTTCCAGAAATTCTCCCTTTGATATATATGTATGTTTTTTAAAGCAGGTAACACAAAAGTTGTCCAGTAATAAACAATGCCTTTCTAGCTCTGAAGATTTTTCGCTGAAAAGGTGAGCTCACGGTTATGGAAACACATAGCAATATGAAAAGCCCTGAAGAAAAAAATCCTTTCAACCTCCCAAAATAAATACAGCTGTAAGTTAAGCTTTTGAACCGAAGAACATCTTGACACTGTCCTCAAAACCAGCAGCAGATGTTCTACTTCTGCAATAATGTTCATGTCCCCCCCATCGCCTTTTGAAAAGAGGGAAAAAGAGCAACTTTTATGCAACCTACTTGACGCAAATCATTGTTCTTTTTTAAGCTCCCGATCCTGCTGCCATGACCAAGTGCTCAGAGGACGGCTGCTCGCATCCATATGGCCAAAAAGCTATTTTTCTGCTGATGAAACCAATAACCATCAATGATCAACTTGACAAATACTCACCTGGAAACAAACTAATTATCATAGAATCATAAAACAGTTAGAATTGGAAAGGACCTTAAAGATCATCAAGTTCCAACCACCCTGCCATGGGCAGGGACATCTCCCCCTAGACTTGGCTACCACCAATTTTTCATCTCCAAAAGTCCAGAAAATTGTACAAGCTCCCCCCCACACACACACTCTTCTCCAACTAGTAACTGCTTGGTCTAGCAAGGCCAAGATTGACCACACTCTCACATCTCAGTGCTTGTCCATATATTCATCCCCTCCTGCCTGAGTAGTTATGAACTTTAAAGTTTCTAAAATCATGGAATCACAGAATTGTTGGAGTTGGAGGGGACCTTCTAAAGATCATCCAGTCCCACTCCTGCCAAAGCAGGGTTACCCAGAACACATCATTCAGGACAGCATCCAGGTGGGCCTCAGAGATCTCCAGAGAAGGGGACTCCACACCCTTCCTGGGAAGCCCCTTCCAGGGCTCTGCCACCTTCACCCCAAAGTTCTTCCTCAGACTGGAGTAGAACTCCCCATGGTCCAGCTTGTGCCCGTTGCCCCTCATCCTGTCACTGGGAACCACTGAAAAGAGTCCAACTCCATCCTACCTCAAACCGTCCTTCAGACATTTATAAGCATTAATAAGGTCTCCCCTCAGNNAGGCTAAAGAGCCCCAGCTCTCTCAGCCTTTCCTCATCATGGAGATGCTCCAATTCCTTAACCATCAATCAAAATGAAGACTGTAAAGATAGATTTCCCCTATTTACTGCTCTTTTCCATCCAGTGACCAATTCCCAGCTATATTTTCCTCCTTTGCCTTTTATGCTGTTCTTGGCATTTTTTTGCTCCTTCCCCTTCCCCCACTTTCCTTCTTTTTGGTGCTTCCTGGCCTGTATTTTCTGCATTTTTTATTTATTTATTTTTTTAATCTCTGCAGGGGTATCCAACAGTAACAGTTTAGATAAAGGCAGAACCCAGTCGGAAGAAGGGACCAGCATCTTAATCGGTTCCCCTCCCCAAACCCCGACAAAAGTCCAAAGTGCCAACACTATCTCCTGGGGAGGGTGAGGGCTGCCCAAGGCCCCTGGAGAACCCACAGCGAAGGAGGCTGACGGACTCACATCAGCCTCCAGCTCCCTTTCCCCGTGCTGCCAGACTGCTATGTAAAACAGTAAGAACACTTTACACCCGAGCCAGCCGCCAAAGGGAACAGCTGCTTTCACCTTTAAGTGCTGAAGCATCATTTCTGCAACTGCAGCTCACCAGTTAGGTAGCCAGGTCTTACTGTGGGCGCTAAATGCCCTGTTTTCCCATCCCCGCAAGCCCAGGATCCTTGCCTGGCTCTCAAGTCACCCCAGCAGAAGGACATCTGTTTTACTGAGAATATACCCCTCTAATGTGCCCACCCTCCCCACACCCAATAAAATGAGATGGGGAGCTCTGCACTACTAGAATTTGGCTTGAATTGTTTTCATCTCTATATTTTTTTAATCATGAATCTCTGATTCTGTTACACAGAGGGAAAAATGGTAAATGTATACAGCCATATACACGGAATACGTACACACGGAATCACAGAATCACATGGGGTTGGAAGGGACCTCTGGAGACCATCTAGTCCAACTCCCCTGCCAAAGCAGTTTTTAAGCTGCAAAGACCCTGGAAAAATTTGAGGAGACTTGCAGTACAACATTTTAATGATAATTTGACTGATTGTCACTCAAAAGCAAAGCTAACTTATGTTACTAGGACATGACTGAAATGTCAAGGTTGGTTCAGGTGGTGGCCCAAAAATTAGAGCAACCTTCCTTTAGGAGAAGTACAAAAGGCTGGACTGTCCTGAGGAAGTGCAAAGCAGAGCCCAGCCTAACTCCAGCACACCTCTTGCCATGTCAGAATTACCACACTTACCCTTGCACTCCCACCCCACAGCTCCTCACCCCTGGGACAGGCCCACGGGGCAGCACTGGCCATCCAAAAGCCACAGACTCACATCCATATTAACCTCCCCCATTAAAGAAGAACCTTTCCTCCTGCTCCCAGCGCTGTGGGTTGGACCGAAGAACTGCTCCGGGTTGAAAACAGCCCAGCAAAATAACTCACACAGATGAACGAGAAACTGGGTCCAGTCCTCTTCAATATATTCATCAATGACCTGGATGAAGGGATGGAATGTACCCTCAGCAAGTTTGCTGATGACACAAAGCTAGGAGGGGTGGATGATACCCCAGAAGGCTGTGCTGCCATCCAGAGAAACCTGGACAGGATGTAGAGTTGGGCAGAGAGAAACCTAATGAAATTTAACAAGGGCAAGTGCAGGGTGCTGCACCTGGGGAGAAATAACCCCCTGCACCAGGACAGGTTGGGGTTGACCTGCTGGAGAGCAGCTCTGAGGAGAAAGAGGTGGACATCCTGGTGGACAACAGGATGACTATAAGCTAGAAAATGTGCCCTTGTGGCCAAGAAGGTCAATAGCATCCTGGGAGGCAGGTTGAGGGAGGTCACCCTGCCCCTCTGCTCTGCCCTGGGGAAGCCCCATCTGGAGCACTGGGACTAGTTCTGGGTTACCCAGTTCAAGAAGGAGAGGGAACTGTTGGAGAGGGGACAGCAAAGGGCCACAAAGATGATTAAGGGCCTGGAGCATCTCTCCTATGAGGAGAGGCTGAGGGATTTCAGTCTTTTCAGTCTGGAGAAGACTTAGGGGGGGATCTGATCAATGCTTACAAATACTTCAAGGCAGGGTGCCAGGAAGATGGGGCTGGTCTTTTGTCAGTGGTGCCCAGGGACAAGACAAGAGGAAATGGGCACAAACTTGAATCTGAGAAGTTCCACCTAAACATGAGGAGGAACTGCTTTCCTGTGAGAGTGGTAGAACCCTGGCAGAGGCTGCCCAGGGAGGTGGTGGAGTCTCCTTCCCTGGAGACATTCCAAACCTGCCTGGACAAGTTCCTGTGCAACCTGCTCTGTGTGGCCCTGCTTTGGCAGGGGGTGGGACTAGATGATCTCTAGAGGTCCCTTCCAACCCCATGGGATTCTATGATTCTATGAAAGAGGAGCGAGTTGAACTTTCCACTTTTAATTTTCTTCTAATCCACCCTTACCATCTCTCAGCCATCTCTTTTCTACCCCCTCCTTTGACGTTCTATGGTAGATCTGGCGACAAGCTCAGCACCGGCCACCAGAAGTCACCTGGACTACAGAAATGCTTCAACAGGCAATTATTAGCATTAAGACAACACTGCAAGATAATGTCTGAAATGATATACCCGAGTCTTTATTTAGAAGGGAAAAAAAAAAAAAAATCAATTTGTCTCAGTGTCACTTACTGCACTGCCCGGGAGGCCTGAACGGTGAGAAGCTGTGAACTGAAAGAAAATTATCAAGTAAGAAATTTCTCATTTTGTTACCCAGCATCTTCCTAAGAGTAGAAGAATAAGAATGCTAATAAGAAATAGCAAGCAGGGAATTATCGAGATGGGGAGATGAAAGAGAAGGTAAAAGTTCATTCTTATTCTTATTTATTATTACTATAGTAGAATAAGAGGCAGGAGCAGAAGCTCCCCTGAAAAAAAAAGCAAAATGCTTTGTAAATGAAGCAGTTTGGTGGCAACCTGGCCCAAAGGAGAAAGCCTCTGTGGTGGAAGGGGGCTGGATTCAGAGCAGCTACTGGGCAGTGCTTTATGCTGCCAGGACTATCGGAGACGTGGAGCAGAGAGATCCAAACTGTGGCTCAGCCATCAGGACCACCAGTTGGGATTGACAAACCTGGAAATAGGAGAATTCTTAAATTCTTAAAATTTCAATTTTTAAAAGGTAGCAGCTACAGAAATCCAAATCCACAGCCAGCACAGACCATGCTTTGAAATAAAAATCACGGAGGTTGCACCATTTCATGTTAGATGAAGTGCTATCATTTTGTCTCTCACCGTGCCCAAAGGCTGAGAAACAGGTAGGTGGTGAAGTACTTCTCTGGACCCAAACAGAGCTCACATATAAACCCTGCTCCAGGGACCAGGGCATTTTTGCATACATTTGGGCAACAAGATGAAGCATGTAAGGATCTCTGCAAAGCACAAGCAAAGCACCTTGGTGGCTTCAGGTGACAGAGAAGCACAGTACTTGGTCATCGGGACAAAACCCAGTACAATCTTGCCACAGACAGCACATGTACTGTGGCAAAGTCCTCGAGAGGACATACTCCTCCTCTCCCCAGATGTTTTATGGACTGCAGCAAGCATTTTCCCAGATGCGCAGTAGACAGTGGTGAAGGATTTCAACGTTTTTGCCTCCAGCAGCTCTGAGGCCCCAATGCCTTGGCGTTTGGATAAACTGAACCGTAAGCACAGCATAATTAGCATATGTACTCCATATGCTTGAGATACATCATTACAGCACCGGAATGCCCTCCGACACCACAACTTTCCAAAAGAATAAAGCTGTGGAGAAGTTCCTGGAGAATAATTTGTCTTATTCTCCAGGAATGGTGGAAAAAAGGCACTTCTGTGCACATGAGGTTTCGGTGGAGCTGGATAAATAACCTTTTCCCGACAAAGCCCAGCAACGTGATTCACCTATAAATAATGGAGTCGGTTTCAAACCTGGCCTTTCAAGCTAATGGCTATCAGAAAGGCCAGCCATATGCTGGCACAACCTGTCATTCTGGTTAATCCCAACATCTGACTGTCAGATATAAAGTTTATATAGTAACAGGACTCTATTTAATATGGCATTTTAGGTAGGTTTCGTGTATTGCTGATTTTACAGCTTCTCACCAATCTGGCATTCTCCAGGGTACAGGGCACACAAAAGACCCCCTTTAAATGTTGATTAGACGCAGAGCAAAGTGAAGAATTTGGAAAGATTTTACTAAGTCTGCAAAAGCAGGTAGAGTGGTAAAGAGAGCACAGAAGATAAGGTCCCACATCCATATATAATTAGTTCTTTATTTAAACATATAAGGCCTCTACATAATGTGGTATTTCAGAGGCAAGAACAAAGTCACAAATCATGGCTCAGCCTCACTAAGACTGAGGATTCGTGGCTCTTTCTGCCATGCACCCATTTTATTTTATAGCATATGGCATAGTATCAAAGTTGTTCTTCTTTATCCAAATAACAATGCTCTCCCATGAGGCACACTGCACTGGCACCAATTCTCAGAACCATGACTGTGTGTCCACAGCCCATTTGGAGACAGGGATGTGCACTCTATGTACCAACTCATTTAAACACATTCGGCATGAAATGCAATATTGATCACCTTGAAATCTGTACTTTTCTTTTGAATGGAGCTAAAACAAATTTAATTATGAAAACAAGCTTTGGGTAACTTTTAACTATTTCATTACAAAACGAAACCCAACCCATCAAATCACAGTTTCCAATTCAGACACGCTATCCTCCCCTATGGAATAGATATTTATTTATATATTATTTATGTATTTATTGTACTTCTTTAGATAAGACTAGAATGGATTGTTCTTTATGTTAGCTTTAACTAGGGAAACTACTTCAACAGGAGGCTTAAGCATCATTAACTATGCAGTGAAATAAGCCTGGGATAAGGGACGGAGGAGAGAAGATCTAGCAAGATGCGCAGCCAAAAGCCCTGTCTCCTCATAGAGTGAGATTTTGAATCTTACTAGCAAGATAAAGCAGAGAATGATGAAGTCCAGACAAAAGACTCCCATGCATTTCTCTTCCTGCTATCAAAATCAAACACAGAAACCTACAAGTGATGAAATCTATGATGAAAATAAAGCCAAGTAAAGGAATATTACTGTCCACGCCTGCCAACTGAAAGGAATGATCTGGGTTGGAAGCATTTGCTGATGGAGCTACAGGTTGCCACAAAGGGCTGTGGCAGCAGACTGGTCTGAGGAACAGACCCTCACAGCCTGTGAGGACAGACCAGGCATGTGGACCTCAATCCTGCCATTGTCCCCAGGGAACACAGAAATGAAGCCGGAGCTCTGCCACTCGAAAATCTTTTGGGAGCAGGACCAACTGCACCTAAATCGGGCAAAACAAACCCAAAATAAGGGCAAATCACTATTTCTAGAAGTGACAGTGGAGAACCCATGATTTTTGGCCTTCACCCAGTAGACATTTGCAAGTCAAGTAGAAGTTTGCACTTCTAAGGAGAAGGATCTGGGGGTCCTGGTGGACAGTAAACTATCCAGGAGCCAGCAATGTGCCCTTGTTGCCAAGAGGGTCAATGGGATCCTGGGCTGCGTAGGGAAGAGTGTGGCCAGTAGGTGGAGGGAGGTCATTCTCCTGCTCTGCTCTGCACTGGGGAAGCCACAACTGGAATCCTGTGTCCACTGCTGGGCCCCCCAGTTCAAGAGGGACAGGAAACTATTGGAGAGAGTCCAGCCTAAGGCAAGAAAGATGATGGAGGGATTGGAGCCTGATGAGGAAAGGCTAAGAGAGCTGAGACTCATTAGCCTGGAGAAGAGGAGGCTCAGGGGAGCCATTATTAATGCTTATAAACTATCTAAAGGGTGGGATAAAGGAGGATGGAGCCAGACTCTTTCCAGTGGTTCCCAGTGACAGGACAAGGGACAACAGGCTCAAGCTGGATTGTGGGAAATTCCACTCCAATCTGAGGAAGAACAACTTTGAGGTGAAGGTGGCAGAGCCTTGGAAGGGGCTACCCAGGGAGGGTGTGGAGTCCCCTTCTCTGGAGATCTTCAAGGCCCACCTGGATGCCGTCCTGAGTGATGTGCTCTGGGCAGCCCTGCTTTGGCAGGGGAGTTGGACTGGATGATCTCTAGAAGGTCCCTTCCAACTCTGACAATTCTGTGATTCCGTGAACACCTCCAGGGATGGGGTATTTCGAGTATATATTTAATTGAGGGAACTAGTGAGATTAAATCAATGGAAACACCTTCTAGCTAGCACACCTCTGATGGGCAACCAGCGCGTCCATGCCAAGGCATCCATACCCACCAGCATCACTGTGGGGAAAGCCAAAGCAGGAATATCAGGAGGCTGTGCTGGGGGCTGCGGAGGCAGGGATCCCAAAGTCTGCATCCACAAAAGTTTAATACTCAAGGTGTTTCTCAGCTGTTCCTGAGAGAAGGTTTCACCACCGTGGTGCTGCTGCAGGCAGCCAGCTCAACTGACCGAAATGACTGTACATCTACCAGCCATAAAAACTCACAGGCCGTAAAAACACACTATTCCGCATTTTGCCGAAAAGGAGAGTACCGATTTGAACAATACAAAGTCATCTAAATCACAGCTTTAATTATAGTGGCACTTAAAACAAACAACAAAAAAAACCCCAAAACCAAAAAACAGGAGAGGAAACAAGAACCACAATTTCAGGCTTTTGTGTTATTTTTTGAACAATACAATTTTCTCCATATTGTAGTAAAATTAGAATTAAGAGATCTTGGGATGCAGCAAGAAGAATGAGGAAGTGTGCCAACTTTTGGAGAACCAACAATTAATATAGTACCAATTAATTCAGAAGAATAACTACATGGCATCATAGGGTTCCCTTTCTCTCCTGTCCCAGTGATTTGTTTAAAAAATTTGTTAAGCAAAGAAATTAAATAAAAAATGTCATTTGCTTATTTTTTTCCTAAATTACCAGCATTGCAAACTCATTCTGGTATTTGCAAGTCAGTCTGGGCTCCCTCTAGTTATACATTCTTATTATCATGAACATTCCACAATTGCAAATTACTTTTCATGATGCTTATGCCAAAAAGAAAATAGCTGTGTTGCATCTGCAGAACCAAAAAATAGTAAAAATAATAAACATTCTTCTTTGCCAGTGGCTCTGTAAAGCAATCTGTTCGGCACAGAGGTGCCATTTTTACACAGCTCCTTTATTACTACATAATTATTGATGGATCAGCCAAGCACTCTCTTAAGGAAATACTTCTTAAAAACGAGCTTGTTAAAAGTGTAAGTGCAAACCTTAGGATAAAAAACAGCAGCTAGATTTTATGTGATGTAAACTTTTAAGGGAAGGGGGGGAATAAAATTGGAGGGACAATTTCAAAAAATGCCGTGTTTGAGGCAGGCATGAAATTGAAGCAGACAAGAAACTTCAATGTGATAGAAAAAAAGAATTGGGGACATCTGTACTGAGAATAAGTTGTAAGTAGCAGGAGGAATTATCAGCCTAGTGATGTGCCAGCTCTCTGCATTTCAATTGCTTCACAGGCCATACCATAAAAATTGTTTGCAATGAAAGCAGGATGAAGAATTCCTATGTTTTATTGCTCCCAGTGATATTCTACCCACTTGGTGTGTCTCTACTGATCGTAGCCTTTCAAGTACAACACCATTTCTTATTAGTACCTGTTTAAATTACTCGCCCACAAACATCGTTCTGTGTTCAGAATACCTCACTATTAAATTTTCTGTTTCAGCCAACGTACTTCTACTTCAACTTTCTATCAAGCTTCCAAAGGCAAAAAAAGTTTCATGTTAGCTTTCTGAAAGTCAAGATAAAGCAATAAACTTTAAATTTAAAAGAGAGCTTTTTTTTCAGGAGAGAATTCAGCGTAACTTTTCTGAATTCCCTCCCCACCTTGTTAAAGCAAGCCTCTTCACTGCTCGCAGATTTTGAAGTGGAGCTGAATCTCAGGCTCCCTCTACAGAAACCCTGTACATCAAGTGAACTGGGGCAACAGCGTAACTGAAATTGCCCCTTCCCATTCTCTGCTGGATCTTAAAACCTCTCCAGCACTGATAACTTGGTGCAACCACAAATGCCACTCTCAGTTTTCAAAATGCATATTCTTTGCTGCCTCACAGACAGGGCCCAAAGGGTTCCTGTAACCCCAGCTGAGCTGGGGAAGCTGGTTTTTGCCCCCAGTGATGGTACCATCTCCCTCCCTGCTGCTGCTGTGCCTCCCAAGGCATCGCTCCCTGATGTGCATCTGTCAATACGACCCTGTCATTAAAAGCGGATGCACGAGCCTATGACATTTTTGACAGACCTTGGGGAGGGAAGGAACTACAAGTACAACAACATCAGCAGGCATGTGGGGGGTGAGCTGGTATGGCAAGATACATCTTAACCTCAACCAACATCACCCCCAGCATCATATCCTGACACATAAAATCACAGAATCCCATGGGGTTGGAAGGGACCTCTGGAGATCATCTAGTCCAGCCTCCCCTGCCAAAGCAGGGCCACCCAGAGCCGGTCCCACAGGAACGTGTCCAGGTGGGTTTGGAATGTCTCCAGAGAAAGAGACTCCACCACCTCCCTGGGCAGCCTCTGCCAGGGCTCTGCCACCCTCACAGGAAAGATGTTCCTCCTCAGGTTTAGGTGAAACTTCTTACATTTAAGTTTGTGCCCATTTCCTCTTGTCCTGTCCCTGGGCACCACAAAAGAAAGATGGCACTCCATCCTCTTGACACCCTCCCTTAAAGTATTTATAAGCATTGATCAGATCACCCTCAGTCTTCTCCAGACTAAAGAGACCCAAGTCCCTCCACTTCTCTCATAAGGGAGATGCTCCAGACCCCTCATTTCTGTAGCCCTCTGCTGTCCCCTCTCCAGCAGTTCTCTGTCCTTCTTGAACTGGGGAGTCCAGAACTGGACACAGTGCTCCAGGGCAAAGCAGAGGGGCAGAATGACCTCTCTACACCTTTTGGTGGTCACATTCTTTCTGATGCTCCCCAGGATGCCATAGGCCTTCTTGGCCACAAGGGCACATCACTGACTCATGGTCATTCTGTTGTCCACCAGGATTCCCAGGTCTTTCTCCTCAGAGGTGCTCTCCAGCAGATCACCCCCAACCTGTCCTGGTGCAGGGGGTTATTTCTCCCCAGGTGCAGCGCCCTGCACTTGCCTTTGTTGAAGTTCATCAGGTTCCTCTCTGCCCAACTCTCCAGCCTGTCCAGGTCACCTGCTCTGCATTACAACTGGAGGCCAAAGTCAAGCAGTGCAGCATGAACCAGGGATTTATCTTTGCTCTTGGGGAAGAACTTGCGCAGAGGAGTTTCATATTAAGTCTGCAGCAGATACAGAGTCATGAGACATGATGGCAGCATGCAAAGCAAGTATGCTCCCACCAAGTGCAAAAACTCCAGCTTGAAGTGCAAAGAGAGACTTTATGGAAAAGCAACTTCTCACTAAAGTATGTTTTATTTAATGAAAATGTTTAATTTAATGAAAAACACTGCCAGAATACATTACCACCACCAGAGACACAATTTCATGTTGAGATGGATGTTGCTGCATTTCCATACCTGACTCCTATGGTAATGTGGATTTGCATGTTTTTTTTACCTTTAGCAGGAAATTAGTGAGGGTCATTAAGCATAACTTCCAAAATCAGTCATTCGCCTTGTTCCACGTAAGTGTTAAGGATTTGGTCACAGATCACTGCTTTACTTCCTTCCCATTTGTGAGCACAGGGCACCGTAACTAAATCAAAGCCAGCATTTAGGTAGTGAATTTGCTGAAAAATGGTAACCTTCCACCCACAGCACAGCTATTTACTTCTGGCCTCTGCATTTACACCTACCTCAAAAGCCTTGTTTCTTGCTCTGAATATCTTTCCTGGTACTACTTAACAGCATTATTTACTCTCTCTCATTTCGCATTCATTTCCTTATTTCTATTACACAGCTGTAAATGTCCAGGTCTTTCACCACAGCAAACAACTTGTACAGTCTTAGGTGTACACATACATTTCATTACAAAAGCTGTGCCTTACCTTAAACTGCTGACTTTAAAAACAAAAGGAAGTATTTTCTGCCTCCTTTTAGCAAAATATGGCTGCAAAAAATCCCTAGAGTCATTCTCCTTGCAATTCCCCCCTAATTTGCAATTCCCCCTCCCAATGGTAGCATCTCCTCTTCCACTCGCTTCAGATATTCTTGACACAACACAGTCCACACAATCCTAAATAAAAGATTACAGAATCACAGAATCACATGGGGTTGGAAGGGACCTCTGGAGATCATCTAGTTTAACCTCCTGCCAAAGCAAGGCCACCCAGAGCAGGTCCCACAGGAACGTGTCCAGGTGGGTTTGGAATGTCTCCAGAGAAGGAGACTCCACCACCTCCCTGGGCAGCCTCTGCTAGGGCTCTGACACCCTCACAGGAAAGAAGTTCCTCCTCTTGTTTAGGTGGAACTTTTCAGATTCAAGTTTGTGCCCATTTCCTCTTGTCCTGTCCCTGGGCACCACTGAAAAAAGACCGGCCCCATCTTCTTAACACCCTCCCTTGAAGTATTTATAAGCATTGATCAGATCCCCCCTCAGCCTTCTCTTCTCCAGACTAAAGAGACCCAAGTCTCTCAGCCTCTCCTCATACAAGAGATCTACAGCTTTTCACCACTGTAATTAATGAACACAGAAAACTCTATAAACGCAAGTTTTTTCAGCTCTACTAAATGCATTCTGACGAGTTCATAGGAAAAAATAAATTAAATTGAAAAGCTGAAGAGCACAGTAGCCTCATGTTGACGGGTCACTCTGATTCCAGGTCACAGTAGAGTCTATATTTGGCTGCTTTGATTATAATTGCTTACAGGATAAAAAATAAATAGCAATTATGTCATTGTCACACAAGAAAAAAGACATAATAAGTGAACCAGTGCTAAAGTAACACTGAAAAACAAACTATTTCAAAAGCAATCAGGAGTAGTAAAATTCAGTTTCCAAAATTGTTTTTAATTGCCAACTGTGTCAACATTAATATTATTCCTCTACTGGATAATACATCCATTTGAGTTATGAAAGCATTTAGCAAACCCAAAAATGTCAAGCTACAATTACACAGGGCTAAACGCAAGACTGTTTTCATCAACAGTCTGTAAGCCAGAGCTGAAATCCCTAATTACCAGGGTCATCTCTGCAAGCCCCAGTCCAACCCCTGCATACACATGTTTTATCTTGACTGCTGGGACAGTCCCACGGATTTCAGACCAACAAACAAACCAGACGAAGCATGAAGGGGTGTGATGAAGTTAATCCTTAAGAGGATAAATGAATTAATTTTTCCAACTAAATTCCAGGCTACCAAAAAAAAAGGAAAACAACCAGATGCTACACAAAAATATTAAACCCTTGCAGAAACGATACCCCACTTAAAGGGTTTACTTGAGTTGATTTTCAGTTTGCAGGTATTGCCTTTACCTGCTGAACCTGTACCACGAGAAAATCAAAGTACTAAATGGAGGATTATTTTAGCTTTTTCAGAAGGTGGAAGACAAACACCAAGTGGTCCAGATCACCGCAGCACTGCCGTGGATTTATTCCCCATCATATTAAACCCGAAGCAGCTAAGCTTTGCAAATCTCTCTGCACTCTATTGCCTTTTTCCAAGGTCAGGTTTTGTGGCTCCTTGACCTCAGTTAATAAGTCTTTATTCTGAATAACAACCAGGATCATGAAGCCTCCCTGAACTGGACACAGGCCTCCACTCCTGACACTTCGAATACCGTGATGAATTGCTCAAATAACATCCTCCTGAGTGGGTAGCTTTCCATGCAAATTTAATATCCTCTTCATGGCACCCACACATTTCACTTTCCCCAACTCTCTCTAACGCACAATTTCAGGTTTCGGTCTGTTTTGGTAAAAGGCTTTTCTTCCTTTTTGGCAGAAAGGCAGGGCAGGAATGTGCGTTTCTTCTGCAAACTGGCCACCTCACCAAATAACTGTGAGCATTAATGGGCTCCAATTCTGGCAGGTGCAGAAAAGGAAGTATGAGAGAATTCTCACAATAGCAGGGAGTTATTCAGGTTTTTTAGCCAGGTTTCCTGTAGGTATCTACGTGGCCGCCCCCCAACACCACCTCCCCAAGTCTTGTTTCAACTCGGAGCCTATTTCAGGAGTGGGTGACTCCTGAGATGGTTATGGTCCCATCAGTTCCTTGAGAACTGGCCCTTGGAAAGACAGGAAAATATCTTCCATGCTGAGAACCAGCATCTTTTCAAATGCTAGGGAGTGCAGACAGGAGAAAAATCTTGAAAAGAGGCCCCAAAAGAAGGAATAACTTAAGATTGGTGCCTACAAACACCAAGCCATCTAAGTCAACCATGAAACACAACCCTCTCATAGTATTTGGGGAACAACTGCTTTTGTAATTCTGCTATTTAGGTACGGGAAAAGCCCCAGCTGAGCTTCTCCTCATCTACCTGCTTGCCCAGCTCTGTGCTCCTGGACCTTTTTAAGTCTCAGTCTAGGTAGAGCAGATGACAGCAGAAATGGACTTCCTCTTAAGGCAAGCGAAGACATTGCTTAAGAAGGTGCTCAGGCTGATTGTTCCTCCTCCCTCCATGAAAAAGCGGTGTCGGTGCAGCAGCACACACGTCAAATATCAACGGGCAGGATGATGCACCAGAGCATCAACATTTGGCATGTTCACCCTCTCCTCCCAGCCATGTGTCTTCAGATCAGAGACACAGCCCTGCTGCCACCTCCGTCTCCAATGAGCCTGTGGCCAGATGAAGCAGCAAGAGAGGAGAAAGCAGCTTTTTTTGATGAAGAAAGGGAGGATGAGGCCATAAGCAGCCACTTAGGCTGATCACAGAGCAATGTTAAGGGTTTTAGGCTACTCTGAAAATAAAGCTGGTTTTCGGCCATGCATTTATTGGAGGAATTCAAGACAGAGAAGACATGTTGGCCACTGCCCACTCGGCAGTTGGGATGAGGCAGTTGTCAGGCAAGAAAAAATCCAAACCTGGAAAAGCAGGACAACCAGTGGCAAGGGGCATTCATTCACATGGGATGTGGCCAAGTAAGGTTTAGGAGATGGCTCTGCTCCGTCCAGCTCAGGAACCCAAACCCCACTCTTTAGCACCTTCTCCCAATCACAGCATGCATTACTTTAGGGCAGTTCTTCTTGATCAAGTTGTCTGACAAAAACAAAATACATTTGTATTGACAAACCAACCCATTGGAAAAGTCCTAAAACATCCACAAATGTTCTAAAAATGTATTCACATGATTCAGCTTATGCTTCCACTCCAGTTTATTTCCTTGATGGCTGTAATAAACTGCAGGTTTCTCTCTAAAACTCCTCTCTAGATTTCTTTGGAAATCTTTCAGCCAGACTGTATGATTAGTTTTCATCTCTTAATCTTGCCAGTTACTCACAGCATGAATATGCAATGAATTTATGGCATTCCTATCCTTTAATGAAATTTAAAGTTTGTGCACAAAAAAAATGCATATGCAGAGTTTGGAGTAACACACGCAAAACTGGTGTCTGAGTAACGTATATACTCAAGTAAGGAAATCATGTCAGCTGTAATTCATACCCAAGACTTCAGGTATCGAAATAGTGCATTCAAAGCAGCTAGTGGTCTCCTATTACCATGCTGGCTGCAGCAAGCTCTTCACATCTCATTACCAGCATAATGAAGGCTCAATCAAGGATACAGTCTATCAAGACTGCCAAACACAGGCACATAGAGGCTAGATTAGAAAGAGTAGCTTGTAACTGAGATTTTTGTCACTTAGATCACAGAATTGGGAAAGAGCTAGTCCTGCCACACAAAATATTTTCCAGTGAGCAACTGGCACCCTCAAAGTGCTCTGAAGGCATCACACAAAGAAGGTGGCACCAAGAAGGTCACGCACACTGCTCACGGGGCTTAAAACCACTGAAGCAACTGCAGTGTTGAAGGCAGAGCCAGAAGAAGAGCGATCAGGATGGGGACACACATGCTTACACTGATGACCTGGTGTACTTTACATATGTAGCACAATTAGCGCTCATTTCTTTATGAGCACTTTATGCGCTTTATGAGCAGCTTTATTTCTCATGTATGCAGTAATTATGATTTAATAGGGCTTCATAACGTTCTAATTACTGATTGCATCTCTTTGTATACTTTTATATGTGCATATACATTTATATATTTTCAATCAGTTGGCACTGATGTTCCTGGATAAAATCTGAGGAAGTTAAGAAGGATGTTTGAAGAAGACACCAGCGCACAGAGGAGGTGAACACCCTTCTGTTGATGGAGCAGCAAGAGCAGTGAGCCAACCCCCTGCCATGCAGCAAGCTGGTCTGGAGCTCCTGGATGGTTTACACAACCCCCCTCAGCACGCATACTGCCAAGAGCCGTTCTCCAGCCATTTGCAGCCTGTGGACCCTTAAACCATCCTTCCACGGCACCTAGAAAGGTTCCTCCTCATGTTTAGGTGGAACTTCTCAGATTCAAGTTTGTGCCCATTTCCTCTTGTCCTGTCCCTGGGCACCACTGAAAAAAGACCAGCCCCATCCTCCTGACACCCTCCCTTGTAGTATTTGTAAGCATTGATCAGATCCCCCCCTAAGTCTTCTCTTCTCCAGACTAAAAAGACCCAAGTCCTTCGGCCTCTCCTCATAGGAGAGATGATCCAGGCCCCTCACCATCTCTGTAGCCTTCTGCTGTCCCCTCTCCAACAGTTCCCTCTCCTTCTGGAACTGGGGAGTCCAGAACTGGACCCAGTGCTCCAGATGGAGCCTCCCCAGGGCAGAGCAGAGGGGCAGGATGACCTCTCTCCACCTTTTGGTGGTCACACTTTCCTGATGCAGCCCAGGATGCCATTAGCCTTCTTGGCCACAAGGGCACATCACTAGCTCGTGGTCATCCTGTTGTCCACCAGGACTCCTAGGCCTTTCTCCTCAGAGGTGCTCTCCAGCAGGTCAGCCCCCAACCTGTCCTGGTGCAGAGAGTTTTTTCTCCCCAGGTGCAGCACCCTGCACTTGCCTTTGTTGAAGTTCATCAGGTTCCTCTTTGCCCAACTCTCCAGCCTGTCCAGGTCTTGCTGGATTGCAGCACAACCTTCCAGTGTGTCAACCACCCCTTCCAGTTTTGTATCGTCAGCAAACTTGCTGAGGCTACATTCCATCCCTTCATCCATGTCAGTGATGAATATACTGAAGAGGACCTCTTACTGACCCTGGCGGGACTCCACTTGTTACCGACCTCCAACTAGATTCTGTGCCATCAAGGATTAACCCATCCCTATCTCCTATAACTTCATCTTCCACCTCTTTTCACATCCTCCTTGAGTAAGAAGTTGGAAAGTGCTGGTACACAGGGACAACAACTATTTGATCAATGAACGCTGTCTGCATGGGGTCTTTAACATCTGCAGAAATCAATGGCAACATCTTTTTGACCTCAGCCTGTGTCAGATCATGCCTCCAGCAATGATGGAGGCATAAATACAAGGAGTAATAAATGAGCAAACTATTAATTATGAACAAGAACAAACCTTTTCTTGTGTATTCCTTGTGAAATGAGCAGCAAACACAGTTAGCTGGGTGCCCAACCAAGCGCAAGATGGGCAGTTCGCACCCACTTCATACACGCTATTTGAAAACGGCTGCCCTAAATGACTGCATGTGAATTTTGATTCAAAACAAAAACTAAATCAGGTCTCAAACACTGCCTAGGCTACAAAGCAGGAGTTATGTAAAGTCTATCGGTAACTTAAACCCTGTATTTTACCTTCACCTCTTCTATTATCAGACCTTCCTCACTTTTAGCCCTGGCCAGAATTAAGTTTACAACATTTAAGTGCAAAATGAAGAAAGGAGCTGGGGATGTACAGCCTGGCAGCATGACATCAGAGGGCTGGAGCACCTCCCCTATGAGGACAGGCTGAGAAAGACGGGGTTTGAACAACCCCAGCTGAACGCCTGGAGAAGAGGAGGCTCCAGGGAGACCTTAGAGCAGCCTTTCAATATCCGAAGGGGCTACAGGAGAGCTGGGGAGGGACTCTTTGTCAGGAAGTGCAGTGACAGAACAAGGGGCAATGGTTTTAAATTGGAAGAGGGGAGATTTAGCTTAGATACCAGGAAGAAATTCTTTGCTGTGAGGGTGGTGAGACACTGGAAGAGGTTGCCCAGAGAAGCTATGGGCTTCTTCCATCCCTGGAGGGGTTCAAGGCCAGGCTGGATGGGGCGTGGAGCAACCTGGTCTGGTGGGGGGTGTCTCTGCCCAGGGCAAGGGGTGGGACTCGATGATCTTTAAGGTCCCTTCCAACTCTAGCCATTCTATGATTCTATGACATGGGAAGCGCAGGGTGACAACCAGCAAACATCTGAAGGACAGAAATACCAAGAAAGATGATAAATTATTGGAAATGGTATGAAAGGGACACAAAAATAAATTCCAAAGGGAAATTTTACACAAAGAATGTACTTCTTGAGGATGAAGCCCATGGTGTTTGACTCTGGCAGTCTCCTAAAGGAAATGGTGCCCTGCTTTGAGTAACTGGAGAACCAGAAGTAGCTTGTAGAGCATGGGGAGTCTCCTTCTCTGGAGCCATTCCAAACCCCACCTGGACACATTCCTGTGAAACCTGCTCTGGGTGGCCTTGCTTTGTCACGGGGTTGGACTAGATGATCTCCATTCCAACCCCATGTGATTCTGTGATTCTATGAGGATGCTGGGATGCTGCGCAGCCAGGAAAACAGACACACTTATGTACCCCATCTCCACCTCCAAAACTGCAATTTAACTATAAAGTGCTTTTTATCATGAACAACAAGAAAGAAGCAGTTTGCAAAGATTCAAACAGATTTCAGCTTAATCACTCTGCAAATTAATATACTTTGTAGGAAAAAAACCAACCAAATGTAGTATTTATTCTAAGCACTTTCCTACCTCAGACTCATTAACCTGGTACCTTACATGCTCTCTTTGTAATGCAAATTTGCTAAAATACTATGGTTTCCATAAAATATTCACAAAGACAAGCTCACATCGCTCAAGTACCAATTGTAAGTGGAGCAAAAAACACACTAAATTTTTTTTAACACTTGGGCTCTGTACCTAAGGCTTATCTGCATAAGCAGTTTGGGAGAAACCTTCTGCTGTTGCTGCAGACACCGTAGCACAAGGGTGGAAGATTTCCTAAAGCAGCTGATGTAAGCAATTATAAATTGAATTATCACATGCCTAAGCCAAATGAAAAGACTTTGTAGAAGTGTTTTTTGGAGGAAGAGAGATCAATATAGAGAGGAGAGAAGATACCCTGCATTTAAGGAGGCTAAATGCTTGTTTGCTGAACTCCTACCCAACCGCGCAGTGTATCACCACGAGGGTTTGCTGGGAATCCTCACCACGAAGCACCAGGCATGACATTTCCAACCTCTGCACTGACAGATGGAATGCATCCATCCAACAATATGTGGAACCCCAGTAGGAGATACAAAATCATCCTGACTAAGTTCTCCAGCCCAGCCTGATCACGTAGTGGAAGATGTCTCAGGGCTGGAGAGGACTGAGGGAACGGTTCCTGGTTTATAACTTACACAGTTGTGGAGAAGGACCAAAATGTCACCTTAAGGGTGCGATCTTATGATGACTTTCCCCCTTCTCCAATGGACTTAGGTATAAAATACAATAGCAAACATATGGCCACCTGAGATTTACAATAACATTAAACTAAATTCAAGATACAGGATAAAAGCAGGAAGTTTTATCTTTTCCTCCCTCCACGAGTACCAACTACTTTTGTTTCAAGGTGATCTGTAATTGTGCCATCTCAAACTGTGGGCATGCTCTCATCCTATATTTAGTTTATTTAGTATATTTAGAAAACTGCCACTTCTTTTTCAGACTTGAAGGGGGGGTCTGGAAAGCTGGAAATTGCCTAAATTTTACAGCTAGAACTGTTGGCCTGATAGAAGAAGATACTACCTCCATGTACAAATCTTTCATGGATTTTACAGAATCACATGGGGTTGGAAGGGACCTCTGGAGATCATCTAGTCCAACCCCCTGCCAAAGCAGGTCCACCCAGAGCTGGTTGCACAGGAACATGTCCAGGAGGGTTTGGAATGTCTCCAGAGATGGAGACTCCACCACCTCCCTGAGAAGCCTCTTCCAGGGCTCTGCCACCCTCACAGGAAAGAAGTTCCTCCTCAGAAAAATGAAGCAGAGCTCGACGCATCATTGCCTGAGGTGACAAACATCTGCACTCATTTCCATCAGAGTTCAGAGCACAGGTGACCCATGGGAGGCATCTTAACAAGAGGTTTTCCTTATTCTGCATAATAATGTACCAAATTGCACACCAGGTCTACCTCCCAGACCATCTGCCAGACCTGTTTCCCGACCATCCAAAACATGTCAAGGCTCCATTACTGCTGCTGAGCCCAGATAACTTCCAAAAGAAAAACAGGTCCTCAGGGAGGTCCTCCACACACCCATCGTGATGCACTCACACCACAGCAAGGCCTCACAGACTGGGAACTGCCCCCCCCCCCCCCCCCCCCCCCCCCCCCCNNCCGGGAACCGCCCCCCCCCCCCCCCAACTACCCAGCAATACTGACATAGCCAAAATGAATTTGAATTAAAATGAAACTTTTAAATTATTTTTTAAAATTAACAGCAGGAAAAGAAATAAATTAGTCACTGCAGGGGAAGGAGGAGAAGAGTTTGGAGCAGGATCTACAATCAAAATAAAACCAAAACAGTAATTGGGCGTGTGAGCTTCACAACATGTTAAGAAAATAAGTACTTCTTTGAATACCCGCAAAGATTTCTCAGATGCGTTAAAAAAGAATGAACATACTGAAACTCACTTAGTTTTGAAATTCAGTTCATTTGGCAAGTCCTCAACTTTTGAAAGAAAACAAACAGCAAATACAGACAAGCTGCAGCACGAGCAGCCACATGCTCTCCTGCCCACCTGCCTGATGGGCTACAGAGATGATGAGGGGCCTGGAGCATCTCTCCTATGAGGAAAGGCTGAAGGGCTTGGGTCTTTTTAGTCTGGAGAAGAGAAGGCTGAGGAGGGGATCTGATCAATGCTTAGAAATACTTCAGGGGAGGGTGTCAGAAGGATGGGGCTGGTCTTTTTTTTCAGTGGTGCCCAGGGACAGGACAAGAGGAAATGGGCACAAACTTGAATCTTAAGAAGTTTCACCTAAACATGAGGAGGAACTTCTTCCCTGTGAGGGTGGCAGAGCCCTAGCAGAGGCAGGGGGTTGGACTAGATAATCTTCTAACCCCCCCGATTACGTGATTCTGAAGCCCGACCCAGAGCAACATACCTGGCTACACCAGCTGTGTTTCATCTTTAAACTCAGCCCTCAGCCTGTCCATTAAAACAGTCAATAGCAATGCCAGCTGAGAAACATCCATCGCCAGGAACTCTTTTCACAGGTCACTGACTAGCCAGCCAACAACAGCTTCTAGCCATCACCGACCTCCCTTCAACATGAACTGCAGATTTACTGGAGAAAGATGAGCCACAAGCCATCCATTTTCTTAATGGTAATTAAAAGAAAATCAAAACGACCCAACTGTTTCTATATGACTTTGTCTGTACAAAATATAAATGTGCAATAATTCCGCTACACTTCTGGGATATCAACACTAATATCATAAGAATCTGAATGTGCTTAATTTATCCCTTCAGGCAGGAAGTACCTCATGATAAGTAGGTGCCCCTGAACAGAAATCGGCATTGGAACAGTTTGGATAACAAAACGTTCTGCTGCATTGATCCCCAAGTAAGCTGACAAAACACATTCACACAGGTGTGTCTTAAGATGGAAAAATCAACTGTCACAAAGAAAAGAATGAAATGTCCTTTAGACATTTGTTTGGTTCTCAGAGTCATTGAGATGCAAAAGGAATTTTTTAAAAAAATGCCATCTCTGTAAAGCTCAAGCACAGATAATATCAGCAAACAAACCTGCCCGGACAACTGTTTGCAGTACTGTCTTAACAGCTCTGGCAAAACTTGCTTCCTTAGTTGATCAGTCCTGCTCCCACTATACTATAGATAGTTATATGTCACAGATAGGTCTGGGAGTTCTAAGAAAACAGGGAGTGAAACCACCAACCCCCCCCCCCCCCCCCCCACCAAGTCCCTATCAAAGAAAAAAACATCCATTTTCCTCTTAGAAACATATGAAACATTTGCCATTTGCAAAGATTTTCAATCGGAGAGACAGACTACATTGTGTCTGACTCCAGGAAAACGACTCCGGACAAAGTCTGCCTTGATCTAAAATTCTCACATTTGGGTTTTAATTTCCAGGCATATTTACAGGGATCCTCTTCCTCCAATTTCCTAATGGAGACTGCACAGCTTGAAACATCCCCATCAGTTATCACATGACTGCAAACCTATTTGACTAAGAGACATGCATTCTCAGGTTTCAGAAAATAATTAGGCACTCAGATTTTCCTGCAGCTTCCTGAGGGGCAGATGATAACGACCAACATCAACAACCAAGACCACCAGTCCCACCCAGCCTCACAGCTCCCGTACCTCCATGTCACAGTGATGCATGGAATTGATACCACAGGAGCTGCCAAGATACGTGGAAATTACACAACAAAGTCACAACTGCATGTGTCCAGGTTCCTCTCTGAGCTGAATGATCTCCTACTCACCAGGCTCTCGGTCCTTTGTGGATATGCACTCCTTTATGGACTCTGTTATGCCAAGACTAGCCGCAGTGGGCAGTGGGCCCAGCAAGGATTCCAGTGCAGGTGGTCTTACAGTAGCTTCTTTTCCATTTTTCCAGTCCCCATCTTCGCTTTTTTTCAGTCTGTCCTTCTCATGAAGTTCATTATAAAAGTCCTTGTTTAAGTGATTAGCAGCTGCTTCCAGTTCCTCATCTTCTGCCTCCTCCTCTCCAAGTATGCTAGAGGTATTATCTTCTATAGAATCTGTAAGGGGAAAAACCCCCACACCAACAGATCATTGCATAATATCTGTTACAGAAACTAAATAAACGTGTCAACATGGCACTTCAGGGCATGCTCTAGTGCCCAGGATTGTTGGTTTGTGCCTGTTTTGGGGGGGGGGGGGGCGGTTCGGGGTTTTTTTTGGTTGGACTCTATGATCTCAAAGGTCCCTTCCAACCGTGAAGATTCTGTGATTCTGTAAATAGAGAATCACTCACGTAAAGCATAGAAATCTTTAGAGGAAATCTGTAGAAGAAAGATGTGATATTTTAATACACTGTATGAATATATAGTATTTTCAGATGCTCTTTCAAATTCATTACTTGGCTTTTAAAATGTATTTTTGTGAATACAGTAATCATTTAAAACAGAAGCACTGTGTTATCAAATTGTGGCAAGTAAAAGGGCTTTGCGAGAGAAGCCAGCTACTTACTGGTGTAATTACCCATGAAAAATAGCCCACTCAGCCTGCACGAAGCCCTTCCCAATCACTTAGTCAACTGGGGGGTTTGGTGCCAGAAGGTTCTAGATACTGGTCCACTGCACTCTCAATGATGAAAATGAATATTCTCAGGTGCCAGCACCAAGCTTATACTGCACCAGGAAAGGAAAACAACTGAAATCATTAATGAACTGTCATTTTAATGAACAACGTAGTTGTTTTGAAGACTGGTATTTGGAACCAGCTAATTGGCAGGGAGAACCCCAATGCAACAGAGATCTTGTATTATGTAAGAATATATATAGTGATCTTGTATATATATAAAAGGGAGATCTTGTATTATGCAAGCATATATATAGCACGCCAGTGCTAGTTGGTAAAGGTGCAGGGCTTTGCAGACTATTGCAGCAGTGGATGTGGGAGAGAAAAACACATGTAGCAGTGAAGACACAAGGACTAATGATAAGATAGTAACTTCAGTAATGTCTGCACATGGACAGGTGGGAATTAATGCTTGCC
>BJBW01005990.1:5936-24698 GCA_004320125.1 Scolopax mira | reverse complement strand
CTCCTGGGGCTCCCCTCCCTCATCCAGAGTCCCCCCCCATCTCTCCTGGAGCCCCTTGAGGGACTGGAAGGGGCTCTAAGGTCTCCCTGGAGCCTTCTCTTCTCCAGACTGAACCCCCCAACTCTCTCAGCCTGTCTTCCCAGCAGAGGGGCTCCAGCCCTCCCAGCATCAACATGGCCTCCTCTGGCCCCGCTCCAACAGCTCCATGTCCTTCCTGTGCCAAGGACTTCATCCCCACGTCTCCTCCAGCACCGAAGGAACACATTGTCCAGACAAAGACTTGCACTAAACAGGCAGCACCAAAACCACCCAGGCACCGAGGGCTACCAAATCCTCTGGAGCCAAACACCACACGCTCCAGGAAGCTCCTGTTAAACCCTGAGAGAAGCCAAGAAGAAGCTTCACAGAGAAATGGGTCTAGACTATCTGAAAGGGTGAAGAGATGCTGCCCAGCCTGCATCCAGATCATGGACACCACTTCAAAAAAATAAAATCTTGGGCTCTTGGCCCACGCTCCTCCCTGTCTCTTACCTGCACCTTCACCGAGCACAGGCAGGTCCCTCCAGTCTCGGGGGTGAAGTGCACGGTGGCATTTTTGGCTCTGGCTCCCACACAAGCAAGTTAATCACCACTGAAGCCAAGCCTGAGAGATGCCAAGTCCACCCCACCTCCATGGCACACCATACCTGCAGGAGGTGCCCGCTGGCAGAACCAGACAGCCTCGAGGTCTCCCTTGTGTTAACTTCTCTTACTTCAAAAGAATACTTCAGGTTCTGAGGAACTGAAATCTGGTGGTTTCAACTCAAGAACGTGTCCCTGCAGGACAGTGACAGAGCTGCCCCACATTAACCTGGTCATCAGAGGCACCTTCTCCTCCATCTCAGCAGCTGGTTGGTTCCTCGAAGGAACAATGTCCTCTGCCACCACTAAATCCAGGGAGAACTTGGTCTGAGAAGCTCCAATGCTGGACTAACAGCATGTAGAGGCTGTATATTCTCAGAAACCTTCCCAAAAAGGGCTTGCACCCAGCTCTGAAGAACCCAAAGGAAGGTGAAGAACCCAAAATCCTTCTCTGCTGCCTGGTCACGGTACATTAAACAAGGACAGATCCCAACGTGACACATTCCTTCAGGAAGGAGCCCCAACTGCTGGGGCTAATGCCTCTCTAAGCCGATTGCCAGGGTCAATCATCCCCCCCCCTGGCCATCAGTAGCCCGGGGCTGGTGTCCTGGGCCAGCTACAGATGGTGGCTGGGGGTCCTGCTGAGTGCAGCCCCCCATTAGCTGAGCAGATTGAGCCCCAATTAGTCACCTCTCCTCCCCGCTGTGAGGGTGAAGCTGCTCCTGAGGCCAGTGTGCTGTTGGCACAGGGAGCAGAAAACAGGACCCAGCCTCAGATTTTGGGGGGGGGTGTGTGTCACTTTTGCACCCAGTGTGCCAGAACAGAGGGCATCACCTTCAAGAGAGGCCAGAGCAGATGTCCCCAAGCTAGAGAGCAGGTCCAGAGCCATGCCTGAAGCAAACATCTTCATTTCAGGGTGGATCTCAACCCAGTCTTCTCTTTAACTCAACCCCAAAATACCAGTGCAGAACCACCCTGAGATACCAAACAGTATCCTCAGGAGCATCCCACAGAGAAATGCAGAATGAGGTCTATGCACCCCTGCTGCAGGCTCTCGAGGGGTTGACTTTGACATCAATTTTGGACTGTCCTATCCTCCTGAAGAGCAGGGCTTCATCCCCCAGGAGATGCCAGCTCAGCGCTGCCAAGGACACCCCTGCCAGGGCTCGATGGCAGAGAAGGAACAGATCTCTACTCACTTCAAAAATTCCTTTTTCTTGCTCTTCTCTGGGATATTCAAGGCCGCTCTCCTCCATCTCCTCCTGGGGAAGCGGGGGGAGCCAGGGCCCGAAGGATTTTTACACCATTTAATCCAGCCCAACTGCAGCTCTTCCCATGAACACCTCTCTGTCCTTGGGGTGTCGGGGAGTTACAAGCAAAAACCCAAATTGGAGCAAAGCAGCAAAAAGATCTACCAGAACACACAGCAAAGGTCAGTGGTGTTTGCAAACATTCCTCCTTCCTGGATCATCCTTCTCTGAAATCACGAAGTTCTTCCCCACATCTCAGCTCCATCTCCCCTCTTTCAGTCTCCAACCCTTCTCCCTCATCCTATCCCTCCCCATCTCTCCTGGAGCCCCTTGAGGGACTGGAAGGGGCTTGAAGGTCTCCCCAGAGCCTTCTCTTCTCCAGTTGGGTTGAACCCCCCAACTCTCTCAGCCTGTCCTCCCGTAGAGGGGCTCCAGCCCTCCCAGCATCTCCATGGGCCCTGCTCCAGCAGCTCCATGTCCTTCTAACTTTCATTAACCCAGGCCATGTCTCATTGATCCACATGGGAGGAGCAAGAAAAGGACACTTCTCCTCTTCATCTATAACCCGCCCTCAGCAACTGGAGGGGCAGGAGCATGACAGCACCAAAATGGCTTTGGTGCAAGGCAATATCAATATGCCAATGACTAGAAAGGCAGATGCCACCCCTCAGATCAAGTGCTGGTCCCCTCTACAGCATCGCGAGCGTGATTCTGGGCTGGTCACCTTTGGAGACACCAAGACAAGGTTGGTGGGTGTAATCAAGAGTCCTCCATGATCATCCCACTGAAGGCACTTAAGTCGTGTCACCGCTGTCCCCAGGGGGCTGCAGCAATGTCACTGATAACCCAAGGAGCTGGTGGAGAAGGCTGATGAGAGATAACCTTATCTACTCACACTGGAGAGCCAACAACAACAAAAGGCTCAAGAGTTTGTAGGAGAAACAATGGCAATAGGTGATAACGTTGCACATTTGCTCAGAGGCTCTTATGCTGATTAACAGCAAACATTCAACCTCCCTTGATACTACTCCCCCATCAAGGGTGATGAAACTATTCCCCCACTACATATGGGGCAATAAAAGACTAGAGTCAAAGGGATGGCCTGGAGAAGAACCAAGAGTGTAGTCCCAACCCTGCAGCATAAAACCATGATTTGGAGCTGTCTGACCCAGAGCTCAGCATAGCAGCCTGGAGACATCACCACCAGTCTCAAAGTGAGAAGGTCCTACCATCAAAAGGCATCACTCTCCCAGTACCTGCCCACTAAGGAACAGGAGGAGATGACTTCATTAGAGTACGGTGTGTGCTAACCATCATTCCCCAAAGGGTTGAGACACCCAGCAATCAAATACTGGCCTAAAGACACACAACATGCAACTCTCACTCATGGGACACCTTGCTCAACAGCCCGGCTGGTCCCACCACGCCTGCTGTAACCACGCAACGTTCTGCTCTGCGAGTTCTCCTCCCAGCACCACTGCTGTTGGGTGGTGGATGAGCATTTCCACATGCCCCTGTCTCCGAGGCAAACACCTGACTTGCCTTAGAAATCAGGAGTCAGGGCAGCCCATGGCCTCCAACGTGCCCAGTAGGACCAGCTCGAGGCAGTTCTGCCACCACAAGTGACACGACGATGGACATTTTCTCCTTATGCTCCTCTGCTCCACAAACAGGCTCAAGTCCTAACTGCTTTACAAACCAAACATGAGGTTTTCCTGTCGTCAGCACGAAAAAGGGAAAAGCTACATCCTACTCTGCCTGACCTGGAAAGGGGGTAACAATCAGAGAGTGATCTGGTTCTAGTCAGACATCTTCATCCTCCCTCCCGTTCATGTCACAGAGCTCACCACCATGAAGACAGGAGATTGGCAAATAAAAGTCATTTTTGGGCAAATTATAGATCAAAAACTAACAGAGCAACCCTAAATATCCACACGACCTCAAAGGGGCAAATCCACATCACTGTAAAACCACGAGCCAAGCAGGGATGCAGCTGTGCCTGGTCAGTCCCTGGAATTCAGACTTTGTCCCCAAAAATGCAGCAGCAGAGTGTACCCCCTGCCACCACACCGAGCATTTGTGGGCAGGTAGTTGGGAAGTTCTGGTTTCTTCTCCCCACCAGTCACCTCACCACTTAGTCAGAAGGACATGAAGTGATGGAGAATGAATAAAAACCAGCAAGATGTGGTTGTTGAAGCATAGCAGCAACCCAAAACACACACCTTAACATCAGGGAACACCAACACCACCATGGCCACACACATGAGACGTTGAATTTCCATGTCAGAGCAACTATCCAGGGGTCAAGGAGGACACAAAGAGTGACAGGACTTCCCCCTGCAGTGGGTTTTACACACCCAAAGGTGGTCCCAGCTCTCAGACACCAGCAGGGCCACCACGGTCCCCTGGCATCTTTCAAGGCATCTTTAAAACTGATGCAACCAATTGCAAAGGATGAACCTCTTCTTGCTTAAGGACCACATTTGATTGTGTGACAATCAGAGCAGCCCAATTCCCATAAATATTTATAATTACCCTCCCATAGAGGGCCTTGTCCCACCACTACAAGGGATGATAAAAGTTTGCCACGTTTCTTTGCGCAGTTCGCCAACGTTTCCCACTTGGGCGGCTCGATTTGGGCACCCAAAATTGGCTCTGACCTGTCTTTCCACACCAACATCCTCAAAAAGCAGCGAAGAAAGTCAATAGCATGGATGGAAATAACAGAAATAATGTGAAAATCTAAGCACTGGAGTTGCTGATGGCACTTACCAGGAGCTCACTCCTTCTGACCAACAGCAGTTACAGTAAGGTGTTTATTTATTATTATTTTTTCAAACACACTAGTGTTCCTTCTCATTTGGGTTCACACAAAGTGTGTTTCATGACTTGGAGTACCTTAAAAATCCCAGCTCACACAATAGATACAAGCACTGGAAAATGAGTGCCACATGACTCTTTAGAAAAGGAAGGATTCCCACTTGACTATTTCAAAATCTTCACTGCTAGAGAGTTAATAAAGCTAGAGAGTTAATAAAAAAGAGTTAATAAAGTGCTGTCCTGTCACATCACACACGTGTAACACCAAGGACTGAATGATCTCATGCAGAGGAAACCCATGGAGCTTCACCAGAATTTGTGGTGCCACATACTCATAAAAGATCTAGAAAGAGGAGTGAATAACAAAGTGATGAAGTTCACTATCATAAAAAATAGCAGCCAACTGTGAAGAAGTAGAGGGGTTTGGAAGAAAAAAAAGCAGCTGTGACTTTGGTCTGCCTGGTTTAAATAAATGATGCATGTAGGGAAAATAGATTTCCTAATTCCAAGTCGATGGTCTCCAAACTGACCAACTAGAACAGGAGCTCAGAGTTACAATCTGCAACTCCAGGAAATGCCTACCATCAAGAAAAGTAAACAAAATTCTCTATGCCTTTCTACAAACACAAGTGGCACCTCTGTGCCAAGCTCTGCTCCTCTCCATCTCTACTGGGATGCAGAAGAACTGGAGAAGGATCAGAGAAGAACAGGGATGAGGGAAAGGACAGAAGGTTTTCCATCCCCAGAGCCACTGGCCTGGAAAAGATGAGTCTAAAAGCAGAGTGGGCACAGAAAGGATGTTGGAACTGCTCACCTCTTCTTCCAACACAAGAATTAGGGAGTAGCACATGAGGCAGACAGAGCCAACCAAAAGAATGTTTTTCTTTACACAACACATGATTAAGCTGCTGCAGGATCCTGAGGATGCTCAAGAAAAGCATCACAATCTTGGACAAGAGGAGAAATCATGAGCTATTAAAGAGACATCCTCTGGGACAAAGAAATTCCTGTTCTTGTGTTTGAGGCTAAAATACTACCTCCATCCCAAATCAGGCACAAGAAATACATCATGCTACAAGAAAAAAAAACCCAACAAACCCACACCACAATATTCTGAGAGGACAAGAGAAGATCTATTTGCCTACTTCTGCCAACCATGAAGAGCTGAATTCACAAGCTCAAGTAAAAAAGCCAACAGTCCCCACAGCCATTTGTGTGTTTTATCACCACTTCAAAGGGAACACAAAGCAGTATTCACTGGAACACAGTTTTATATTTTAACTGGTTGGTTGGGTTTTTTTTCTCCTTTAAACGGGTGAACATCACAGCACTCGAATCAGCTGAACCCCGAATCAGGCTGATTTGTAACAGCCAAAAAAAAAAGGCTGATGATCAGGACTTCTTAAAAGTTTGGGGATGATGCTGGGGAAGTCTCTGAGGTCATTTTACAGGAGATGGCACCACGTTACAAAGGACAGAGCAGAGCCCTCCCTGCACGTACAGATACACCCACCAGCCTGGTTTCTTTCCCCCACACCAAGATTAGAAACAAAAGCACAGAGTTTTAAGTAGATTTTATCTACGTCTTCTAAATTGGTATTACATGGGAAGAAAGCCCTGGAGTTAACCACAAAAAACACCAACTCAGCACTGTCCTTTTAATAAATAAAAAAAAATTAATAAATTGATTTGATAAGGAAATAATAATAAAAAAAAGAAGTTGTAATGCTATGGAACCAGAAATGCAGTCTGGGTTTCCAACATCTTGCTGAAGAACAGCTTACAAAACCCAGCTTACAAGAACAGCTTTATTATTAACTGCTGAAATGCTCTATTAGATGACTTAAACACAATTAAAAAAAAGCCTCACACTGGGCAGCCAGTCACTGGAAGGAGCTACAATCCACTCTCTATTCCCTTCCCCAGACTGGATAATGCCAATCCTTGTTAACAGCCTTCCCTGGGTAACATCACTGGGGGCACTGGTCTAACTGGCGGGGCTCCAGCGTTCCGCACCACTAAGGAACTGGTTTATTAACTCAGAAGCCAGTAATAATTACTACCAGGTACAAAACAAGAAGATCCAGGAAAACGAGAGGGCTCTAGTAATTGTGGTGAAAATGATTGCACAGATTGTCCAGAACAAGAAGCTTCTTTAATAAATGCCCATCACGTAACACTTCACAGGAGACAGAAAAGAAGAAAGTGACTTGGGGCAAAAAAGCTGTTGCAGAATTATATTTTCACTAAAAAGAAGTAAGGAACATTGTGCATTAAGCTATTCTTGATGCATTGTACATACATAAGCTCAAGTATCAGGGTTTGGGTTTTTTTTTTTATCTTAATCAGCTTTCAGCAACATCTTGTGACCCACTGCCCTCCTGCCCCAGGCAGAAAATCCAGGGAACTGGGCAGGACCCAGGTGCTTTCACTGAACAAAAATGCCTGGCAAATACTCCAAGGAAAGCTACTTCTTTCGGAGAAGCAGTTGTGAATAAAATAACCCAAACCCCAACGCCTCAGTACCAATGCCTAGAACCCTTGAAAATAAAAAGAAGCCACCACTGATGACACCTCACACATTCCCACCCCACCAGGCCTTTTCTTTTCTGGCCTCTGCCAGGCCAGGCAGAAACACCCAATTTCAACTCAATCACAGGAGGAGGAACACAGTAACACAGTCTTTTTTTTTTTTTTTAAAACATTTGAAGTCATTAGCGTGCTCAGAATGAATGCAATTAACATATTTATAAGAACAATCATGTTCAGCTTATTCTGACTCAAACCACCCACTTAAGGGGAAGGAAACCTGGGTGGGAGGGGGCAAGAAGCTTTGCTCACACCAAGTGAACTGGGAACAACTTCACAATAAGTTCCCCCCACTCAAGGGCATACCCGAGAGGTACAGAACCTTTATTATTTCAGAATATTCCCAGAATATATTAAAAGATGAATATAAAGACTGGTAACAAGATGTTAATAGTGAGGGCTACGAGGCAAGTATAACAGGCTCGCTCTTCCACCACTCAAATTCCACTTTATTTCCAGTGAAACAGCACCCAGTTGCTCCCATTTTAGGGATGAAGAGACAAATTCCTCTGTTTTATAGCAGAAAACACAGATTATGGCACCAGCCTGACCTAAGCCTTCCCCCTCTGCTTTTCTCCTGCCTTTAAACAACTCCAAAATACCTGAGAATGCTGTTAAGGGCTTTGTAGCACTGGCTTTAAAATATTATAAGCACAAAGCACTCCTTATTTCAAAGAGCCAGCACCAAATGACTAGAAAAAGCAGTATGGTTTCTGTTTTCTCTATTACTGGGCAAATGAACAAGCACAGACAGGGATGTAAAGGACCTAAGAGGCCTGGAAATAAATTGTGAAAAAAAAAACCAAACCCTTGTGAGCTGCTGAATAGCAGAGGGTATTGGCAGCAAGAAAATTCCATCCTAGAGCATCGATCAATTCCCTTCACTGAGGCCAGGATTTGGAGCAGAAAAAGCAAGTAGCCTTTGGGATGACAGGATGGAAAGAACTGTGTGAGTGAGAGTTCCCTCTCTGTCCTGGGAAATGGGTGACTTTCCCTGGATATGCAATATCCAGGAACCAAATCTTGTAGTTGGAAATGCTGTCCTGTAGGATATGGTGAAGCCAAAGGAAACGCAACACTAGCCAGGACCACTGTAACCAGGGATAAAACTAGCCCACCCTATAGGAAACATGCTCTCTCCTCCCTAAAGATTACAATTAGGAGATTACAATTTTGCAAAATACATCAGAAAGTTTTTCCTTTTTTACTGCCACCGTGAAACAGTCTATCAGTCTCAACCCACAGACTCATTTAACACCACTTAGTTTTTCCTTAAATCATATCTTCTAAGCATTTGCCACTCTTGATACTCCTTTAACCAGCAGATGGTGTCAGCTGAGACACAAAGCAGCCCATTTCCAGAAATAATCTGGCAAATCCCTTCCCATCTATTTCAAGGCTGGTACACCTCAGTCTGAAAAAAAACCCCCAAAAACCCACCCCATCCTGCACAGCTCATCCTGACTCAACACCCACTCAACTTTCTGCCACCAGAAAGTTAACTGTAAACCTGACAACTGAGCATTCTGGCCCTGGAAGGGAGAGGACAGAGCTGGTTTTCATGGGATATCCTTCCTAAAATACCTGGGACCTGCAAATAATCAAGCATATCCCAACCTTGGGCAAGGCAATGGGAGAAAAAACCAAAATAAGCCTCCCTTAGAGTTGATATTGGTTGTTTTTCCAGAAAACCACAGCTTTTTTCCTGTTAACCCTTCACATGCCAAAGCAGATCACTCAGATCTTTACACTGAGGTCACTGCAACATTCCTAGGAGGAGGAGTGTATCACTTCGGGGTAAGGATTTCTGGTGGGGGGGATGGTTTTTTTTAAAAAAACAAAGATAGAACAGTCCTAACAGTCCTTACAGGGAAGAAGCTGGTGCCATGCTTTACCACAAAAGCAGCTGTTATGGATTTCAAGAAGTCCTAAGGTGTTGCAGGTAGAGCTATGTCCTTTTAAAAAAGGATGGATTAGTAGAGCAAGATGCTCAAAGGAAATAGAGATGGGCACAGGTGATGGAAAAGGAGAAGCAAGAGCATGATTTCAGAGTTTTCAACGCTGAACCATTTACTAAGAGGAACAGCATGAGCACAAAGCAAAGCATTTCTCCTATAATTTCTGGGAAGTATTTGAGGGAATTCTGAAGAAGCGACTTGAACAGTGAGAAGCAGAAAAGAAGATTCAAGAGCTCCCAGACTTTCACAAGAGCTGGTCCATCTGCTGGTAACGACAGGAATCGAACTGCAAATCAGACAGTGCAACAATTGCAGCTTTAGAGAAGTTCAAAACAAGCCAAACCTTGAGACATTTAAGCTTCAAGGAACAGGAATGCAGAACATTAATACATCACCACCATCCAAAGACTGGTGGCAGAGGGACTTCCCTGACACAAAAGCAGCTTGACAGACCTCAGGCACCACCAGCTGCTGCCAGAGCAGCTTTTTAACTTTCCAGGGCCTCGACTCTGGTTTCTGATTCTTTTTTTTTCCTCCAGGTGATTACCTGAGATGCTTCAAGGCATGGCTTGGGCCAGGGTAACCATCAGCATTCACTCCAGGAAGAAAAAAAATGAAACTTCCTTGAGCAAAACCAACTGCTTCTCAATGAAGCCATGAAAGAGCAGTTAAGAGAAACCTCAACCATCTTTCCAGCGCTGCGTCAGCGAGCGGTCGAGGAGGCCAAAGTGTTGCTGAAAGAAAGACCAAGTCACTTCCTCCGTGCCAGGGCCACGAAGAGTGAGTCAATGGTAAAAAACAAACACCAACTCTGGATCTACGAGGCTCCCTCCTTTGCCTCTTAACTCCAAAGACATAGGATTAAAGTTCCCTTTCAAAGGATCAACGTTTTCCTGCAGCAGCTCCAACATCACCTCAACACCCAGAGGTCCCCTTCCTGCTCCCCCGCCCCCCCAGGCTGGCACCTCGCAAAGAAATGGCAGAAATTTCTGTGCAAAAAGGGGAGGAGCCTCCAAAAGGCAACGGGAAAGAGGAGGGAAGATGGTTTCCAGTTCTAAGAAAAGCTTTTTAATTTTTAATACTGATTTTCAGATGTTACGAACGACTAGTGCACACCGCAGCAGAGACCATCAGTCCACTTTTCTCTCAGTCTTCCTCACTCTTCCTCTCACTTGCTACCTGCTTACATTTCCCCAGTATTAACTCTTCTGGTCCATCCCACCCTCACCCACCCTCCACCAACTTCTCCCCCTCTCCCTGCATCCTCCCACCGCGCCAAGGGCTGCTCCTCACACACCACAAACTCCCCTGAAGCCACATCTGGAAGATACAAAAAGTCCCACTTCCCAAGAATTCCAATCGCATTCAAAACCTCAGTTAATCAAGAGAAACCTCCACTTTGGTACAGGCCAGACAATTTTAGGATGTGAAGTCAAACGAAATATTCAGCTTCTCACAAAAAATGGGAGTTGACACCTCCACACCTTGCAATATATTCCTCCCTTACAGATTTTTTTCCAGCACTGGCAGGGCCAGGTTATCAGCTGCAAAATGTGACCACCTTTGCATATGGGTGATGTTATTTATACAGACAATGTACCGAGTAAAATATATTTAAAAAAAAAAAACCCAAAAAACATTAAAAGCTGCATTCACTGTCACGGCCAAACAGTCGCAGCTCCTGCTTCGGTTCTTCAACCATTGGGTGGAAAATTCCCCGTGGCCAAAACTAAAGAAATCACCAGAAAACTTGGCGAACTCCCAGAAAGCTGTGCTAATGTTAATTTGTAATTAGTGCTTTGATTAGAGACAAGCCAGACCCCTGTTGCAGGGGGGAAGGTTGGCCACAGGTGACTTCAACGCAGCTCTACCTAAGTAAGGTAGAAGGCCCCACTGGTCATTGAACTCTGGGCAGGATTTTCAATTAGCAACCCTCTCGTTAAGGAGTTGATGATGAGAGGAGGCTCTGAGCGTGGCTCGTGTGCCAGGCAGTGCCCACGTGGGGGACAGCCCCACTGGCTTCAGACACAGCCCAGCTTGGTGCCAAGGGAAACAGAACAACCTGCTCCACATCCACCAGAGAGAGAGAGAGGACAAGCAGCCACGGACTGAAATTGCAGGGGGGGGGACACACTGAGGTTGGGCATTAGACAAAGCCTTCTAACAGGAAGGATAATTAAGCACAGGAATAGATAGCCTGGGGAGGGACAAGAACTGCAGTTCCTGAAGGTTTTACAAGCGGTGGGAAACATCTGTCACGTTGACCCCTCTTTGGGCAGGGGGTGGATTAAGTGGTCCCTTCAAAGACCCTGCTGTTTTCTAACAAATCCCCACCCCCCCCACTGATCCCTCCCTACTTTAGGGTGTCCCGACCCATGGGCTGACAATAGCAAGGAAATAAAATCGTGGGGGGGGGGGGGGATACAAGGCTGGGGAAAGGCTGAGGTTCAGAGCTGGGCAAACCTCCTCCCACTGCTCTGGCACCCACTCCCCCCCCAGACAAGGATTGCCCTTGGGGTGGCAGGTTCCACGTGTGAGCAGAAGGCAGAGAGATGCCCACCCAAGCTTGCTCGTGAGGCCCTCACCCTCCAAGGCCTTGGATTTACTCCAAAGCAAGGCTGCCCTCCTCCATCCCCTGCCCCGCCGAGACAGACGAAAACAAATTACCTTTTTAACATTTTCCTCCTCCTCTTGGCGTTTCTCATAGTGTGAGAAGTCATCGAAGATGGAGGTGGTGTGCTTGTAGGTGGCAATGATTTTCAACACCTGCTTAGCCTTTTCCAGAGGCACCTCCTGAGTGTCCCTGGAGTTGGTCACTGGTTTATTCTCGTTGTTCTCTAGGCGGATGTGTCGCAGCTGACTGTTGGGAACGTCCTTCACAAAAATCCACCTGACATCAAAACGTCCCTTCCACTTGTCCTGGGACCACACACCCGCACACGTGTTATAGTCCACAGCAGATTTCATTTCTGCTACTCCGCAGAAGTGACCACTACCGTTGACACTGAACAGTAAGTAAACGGGGCCCTTCCCGTTCATGGAGCGATAGGCAGCATCCAGTCTCTTGTTGCCGTGCTCTGTACTGCACCAGATGTTATATTTAATGGAACGGTGGATATCGTCCTCAGAATAACTCTTAATGATGAAAACCCGGCCGTGTTTTGGGTTCCAATCGAAATCCTTCGGGTTGTAGTTGTTGATGGACCTCAATTTCTCCAAGACGGGGTGGGGTTCCGAAGGAACGGAACCGGAACTGGTCTGAGACTGTCCCACTCCGGGCCCGTCCACTCCATTTTGACCGAAGCCGTTGCCTCGATTACGGGGGGCGACCCAACGGGTGGGTTGAGCCCCCTGCTGAGGGAGGGGGAGCTGGGCCGGCGGGGGCAAAGCCTGGGGTTGTTGCCCACTTGAAGCTTGTGCCACCGGTGGGCTGCTGTTGATCTGCTGCCCCACGGGCTGGGGGGAGACCTGGGCTGGCTGCTGAGCACCGATGTTCTGAACCAAGGCCTGCGACGGGGCTTTCGCCACCTGCCCTTTGTTATCCCAAGTTCCAATATCCATGTTGTGTTTTATGGGAGGGGGCGGAAGGCTGGACCCCGCGAGGCCGTTCTTGGTCTTCAGCTTGGGCTGCTGTTTGGCCGGTTTGCTGGCGATGTCAGCCCAGGAGGTGGGCTTTGGAGGAGCAATAGTAGCCGGAGGCAAACTGTTAGATGCCACCATGTTACCAGTAATGGATCCGCTACCGACGGCCGAACCGACGACTTTGGGGATGCTGCTTGCAACGTCCGTGCTGCCCAGCTTCAGAGCAGCCATCCCTTGGTCAATGGTGTTCATGCCAGGAGCCTTGTTCAAAGTCTCATTAGCAAAAGCAGATTGCCCATCGATCATGGCCCCACCCAACGAGCTAGGGGCATAGGCGTAATTGCTACTATAGCCAGAGCTTTGAGTGGATTGTCCCTGAGAACTGTTATTCCCCCAAGCCGAAAAGTCAATCCCACTTGGAAAGAAATTAAAGCCGTGCTGCCCAAGAAATGGAGTGCTGCCAAGGGCCCCTGGCTGCCCAAACATGGCATCCGGGAGGAAGTGTGGCTCCCCGTTGCTCAGTTGGCCGTAGGAGGTCAGGTAGGGCATGGGGGGATCACCCCCTGTAGACCAGGCAGCTTCACCCAAGGAGTAGGAAAATCCAATGGAGGGACTGTAGTAGTTGGGTAAGTAGGAATCGGACATTGCGGTGTAGGCATTATTCTGGAAAAAAAAAAAATAAATTCACAAAGAATAAGCACTGAATAGTTAGAAGGAGTCGAACAGATTTCAAGGGACCAGGAATAAAAGCCATTTTAGACTTCCCCTGCCCCACCCTTCCCCACCTTAGGGCTGGGCAGATAAACAGGCCCAGCCTTGAACACCTCCTTTGTTAGAAGTGCTCTGAAAATTGTTTAATTGCCAGAAAGGTTGAAGACAAAGGCTTAGCCAGCTTCTCCCATGCTCACCGTGGTGCACGGTGTGGGGCTGGACACCAGACTGCCCCAAAGCTCCAGCTCAGGCTCTGAAAACAGTATCTCACCCAGCATCCAAGTATTAGCTTCTATTTTTTGTAGCCACTACCCAGGCAAGAAAAGCCCTCTTGGATAATGTACATACCTGCCTTTATTTTGTTGTTTGAGGGAGGGTTTGGGGAAAGGATCCAGAGAGAAGTGGAATAAGGAGGAAAAAAAGTCCAGAAAAAGAGCACTGCCAAAAAAACACTAACTGCCTTTTGCACAAGTCCCTTCCTTAAACTTACTACCCATAAACCCAGCTTTAATCACTACAATTTCAAGTTTCAGAGCTCAAAACATTCCAAGAACCTGCAAACAAACAGGGCTTTAAAGCTTCATCCTCAAAAGATAAACTGCTCCAGTGCTGCGGGCACATACCAAAAAATACCTCAAAGTGGAGAGTAATCAATAGGGTTTCATTAGGAGCCCCTTATAGCGGGATGACAGCAGCAGCACAAAAAAAAGCAGGTTTAGGATTCAGAAAGGGGTAAAAAAAAAAAAAAAAGCTGCTCTGTGCCTTGGTCTCCCTTTTAAAATGCAAGTAGCCTTTAGGTTAGGAAAACAAATGCCTAATTTTACAATTAGGGAAGTCTCAGACATCACCAAGATTTGCTTACATGAAAAACACCTGTCATTTCACATTCCAACCCCGGTCCCCTCTGGGGATCAGTTAAAGCCACACTAATGGACATTATCATCCAGTAATTGGAACCCGTGCACAGCCAGCCCCTGACATGCCAACCCCATGCAGATGAGATGGAAGTCAGGTTCAGTTCCTGTTTAAAAGCTTGGCTTGCAGCAGGCTCTACTCCATTTTTCTCGTTGAATCATGTTTTCACGTGCCAAGCGCAGCTCCCAAAGGGCTTCACGCCGTAACTGAAATCTAGAGAGGCTCTTAAGATGGCTCTGGCACCCTCCAGAAATAGCTGGTTTGCCTCCACCTTCCACTGAGCTAAAGGAAAGCAAAGTCCCAAATTTGCAAGAATTCAAAGGAATTGTTTAACGTAACGCGTTCAGAGACAAAGTTTGTTTTGCTAAACAAAACAAACACTAAAAAACTTGCTGTGGTTCTTCATGGTGTGGTGGTGTGAAAACTCAGAGATACTTGTCTCCAGCCTGTTTTCCCAAAGAAGTGTTCACAACAGCAAGTTAAAACCAAAATTAATTCTTATTCAAGGTCCAGTGTGACTAATTGAGGAACTCGGTCCCGCTAAACCCAACCCAATGAAGAGCCTTTAGGGTTTAATCTGTCCAAAAAAGAGTTTATATTATTTTGAACCAGCAAAGTCACTTCAAAAGATAAACCCCTCAATTATAAGAGCAATAAACTCTCCTGGAAATTAGCTTTAATGGAACACAAACATGCCCATACCTAAAACCTGAGCCCACAGGCAAAGGAGCCATTCCCTCTCCACAGGCTTCTCCCTTGAAGAAAACCACTGGCAGATGAAAAACTGTCCCCTTGTCACCTCAAAACATTCTCTTACATGCCATCATGTGTTTAACTCGATAAAATATCGAGTTAAAATATCATCATTTTAATGAAGTCTGCATTAAGCTGCTACCTGTGGAGTATCCACCAGCTACACTCCAGTAGCAAGGTGGGGGGTACTGGGATTAAGCAGCAGCTGAGCATGGCCAGCCCAAAGCAGGTCCCAGTACCCAAATATCTGGAGGTATCAAACACACCACTTGGCTCTGCTGCCCTGCACTCACACAACTGACACAGCTACCAGTTAGTATGCAAATAAAACTTCACCAGCTTTTCATTCTCTCCCATGACTAAGTCTTTTTGTAGAGTTATTTCCTCAAATTCACTCTTCCTCTTCCCCTCAGACTAGAAGCAGGGTTAGCTCACTGTTGCCATTGAGCTGCTGTTTTTTAAACTGTTGAAGAATCACTGTATCTGAGCTTTCCAGGCAGTCAATTAACTGACAAGTATGACCAGCCAGTAACAGTCACACCTGAAACAGCAGCTCTGGAATGAAGAGCCATGAAACTTTACAGCTTGGTTACCTCACACGTGCAGGGGGAGCTCAAAAAGCAGTTTCAGAAGCCTCTTTGCATTCGTCTGCGGCGTTTGATTCCCATTTCAGAGCTCTATCTGTAACTCCCTTCCACATCTTCACAAAACAGATGCACATCCTGATACTGTTGTTGGTTGGCTCAGCAGAACCATGACCCTTCTCCAAACCAGACCCCAAGGGTTTGTTTCCTATTCTATCGAGTGGCAAAACACAGTTGAGAGCTGACAAGCAACACAGCACGGTGAGAAAGTGAGATAAAGTCACCCTAAAGTCACATCCAAAGCTAAAGTGCTGGTTTTACCTCCCATTTCTAGAGCAACAGCTCTGCTCCCCCTCCCGGGGCCTTGCTCCAATCACTTCCCCATTTTTAAAATGTATTTTTTGATCAGCAGAACGCATGCAAAGAGAAACTAAATTCAGAAGTTCTTCACCAAACATGCAAAATAGGGCAAAATATCATGTTGCTTCTTCTAGCACCATAGTAACTTGAACTCTCTTTAGGAGATTTAAATAAAGCTGAAAAACTCTGCAGGAAATAAGTCCACATTCAGCTGGGAATTGGTGTTAATTTTGGGGATAGAAAAACCCCACCATTAAATGATAGCTCCTAGGAAAGCAGCTTGTTCTATTCTAGACTTGAGAAAGTAATCACCTTCTCACCCTACACAGGTCAAATTTAGGCTCATAACTTTTTAGGGAGCTTAATACAGTAAATTATCTCAATGGACAGGGTGAATTCTGAAGATAATGAAGAGCTGAAAATATTTAAAGAATATTTAGCTTCATACCTTCAGCACAGACTAGGAAAATACTTGTTGAAAATTTAACTGAGACAGAAACCTGTTCTTGTGTTCCAATAAAACATCCATCGCTTATCTGAGGGAAAAATACACTCAACTAATAAAGATGATTTAAAAAAAATACAGAAAACCCAAAACAGCTTATTTTTTTAATAATCACAATTGGAGAGGGAAGAGAAGCCAAAGGAATGAACTAACTGCTCCAGTGCTACTACAGATGTTTATCTAGAATGCTTACTTGTAACATCTAATCAGCTGAGCTCCCATCTGTTATGTGTCACTCTCCCACCACTCATTAAGAAAAACAAACAAAAAGCAGTTAACAGCAAAGCTAATCTTAAATAGAAAGTTAAGAGGGAAAAAGTACCTAGAAGCCTGACTTCCAGGAGCTGATCACAAGCTCTTCAGCTCAACTTCTAACTAGAAGTTCTCCAGAAGTCCTAAAAGACTATCACATGTGTGTTCTGTGAGGCTTTTTTTTGGTGAAAAGAGAGAAAACCCCCCCGTGACACTCATTTTAGCCAGTGGGGAGATAAGAACGTTGATAGTATTTTCCAAAAGCCCTGGAAGCGTAACTGCATCACGTCAAGCAATTTCACAACACAACTCATCTCCTCCTGGGGTGTAAAAAGCCAGAAACCAGCAAGGAAACAAGGTCGTAACAGTAAAACTGAAAGAGCAGAAATGTTAACTTCAAGGCAGTTACGTTAAAAAAAAAAAAAAAAAGCCCAGAACTGAACATCAACTGTAGGAAGTCCTTACAGCCTCAAAAAGTTGCTAAAACCTTTAGAACTGAACTCACTGCAGTTTCATGGCATTCAGTACTTTCTGGCTGAAGAAATGCAGGTATAAAATAACATATTAAGGTAAGAAGGCTGGCAAGCATCTAGAAAGCAATCGGTGGAGCCAGGGATGCCAAATTTGCTTTCGCTAGTGAGCGGGAAGCCCCTGGGCTCTTCCTGCCCCTCAGCAGGTTCTCTTACTCACCGGCCTGGCCTGGGGACTCAAGTAGGGCTCAAAGTCATCATCGTTTAACCCATCCTTCTGGTGCACAGATCCGTTTTGCACTGGGGAAGAGATTCAGAGCGTTAGAAAGAAACCTGCTGGCAAACCAGAACGTCCACCAACTTAAAAAAGTATCTGAAGACAGGCCTTACAACACAACTGTTGCTCGCTCACTTGGAATAAGCCACACTTCACCCCAGGGAGAGTGGAAAGCCACTTTACCACCCCGCAAATGCTCTCTTTAATGCAAACTCTCCCCAGACGCGGCAGGACTAAGAGCTCCCACAGCCCAGGGCTTGTTTTTTTCCCTCCACACCACCCGGCTGCGTGAGGCCGGGCCCACCCGGACGATCCTTCCCCATCCCTCCCCCGCGGCCACACTCCCCACAGCCCTCACTTCCCCGCAGGTTTCCCCCCTCCCCGCCCCTCCGCTTCCCGGCCCCTCACCTTTGTTGCCTTGGCCCTTGGGTCTCTGGGGAAAGAGAGAGAGAGCGGGAGAGCGGTCAGTCACGGAAAGAGGAGAAGCGGGAGGCCCGGGCCCGGCCTCGACGCAGCACAATGGAGGCACGGCCCTGAGGAGGGGAAGGCCGCGGCCGCCGCCCGCCCCGCCGCTAGGCCCCGAGCCGCGGCCTCGCCTAGCGGGCCAAGCCCCGGGCGCGACGGAGAGAAGGAGGCAAGGGGAAGGGAGGGAAAGGAGGGGAAGGGAGGGAAAGGAGGGGAAGGGAGGAAAGAAGGCCGGGGGCCTTGGCGTGGAGGTCCCCTACCTGCTCCAGGAGGCTGCTGGCCGACATGGCTCCGCGGCGGCGGGGGGGACGGGGGGAGGGGGGGGAGGGCGCTGCGGGCGGGGCGGCGGAGGCGGCTTTGTCCGGGCGCGGCGGGGCCTAGCGGACTCGGGGCGGGCGGGCGGGCTGGCCGGCGGCGGATGGGGGCGACGCTCTAGCCAACCGCCCCCCCCCCCCCCCCCCCCCCCCCCCCCCCTCCTTCTTCCTCCTCCTCCTCCTCCTCCCCGACTCGTCTCCTCTCTCTTTCTCTCCTCTTCCGGCCCCGCGTCTATGGCCCCGCCGCCTCGCGCCCCCCTACACACACGCGCGCGCTTCGCTCGAGCGTCACGCGGCACCGCGCGCGCGCGCCCCCCCCCCCTCCACTTCAAGCAC
>BJBW01005988.1:61998-180765 GCA_004320125.1 Scolopax mira | reverse complement strand
TTCTCACTCTCTACAACTCCCTGAAAGGAGGCTGTAGAGGCGGGGGTTGGTGTCTTCTGCCAGGTCACAGAGGGTAGGGCAAGGGGTAATGGCTTCAAGTTGTGCCAGGGGAGGTTCAGGTAAGATATTAAGAAATATTTCTTTACTGCAAGGGTTGTCAGGCATTGGAATGGGCTGCCCAGGGAGGTGGTTGAGGCACCATCCCTGGAGGTGTTCAAGAGACAAGTTGACGTGGTGCTCGGGGATATGGATTGGTAGTGGATTGGTGGTGTTTTGGGTGTGGTGTGGGGTGGGCTTGAAAGGGACCCTTAAAGGTCATCTAGCCAAACCCCCCTGCAATGAGCAGGGACATCTCCAACTAGATCAGGTTGATCAGAGCCTCATCCAACCTGACCTGGAATGTTTCCAGAGACAGGGCATCTACCACCCCTCTGGGCAACTTGGGCCAGTGTTTCACTATGCTCATGGTAAAAAATTTCTTCTTTATATCGAGTCTAAATCTACCCTTTTATAGTTTAAAAACGTTACCCCTTGTCCTATTGCAACAAGTCCTGCTAAAAAATTTGTCTTCATCTTTCTTGTAAGCCCCTTTTAGGTACTGGAAGGCTGCAGTAAGGTCTTCTTGGAGCCTTGTCTTCTCCAGGCTGAAAAAACCCACTTCTCTCATCCTGTCCTCATAGGAGAGGTGCACCTGGCCTTTGATCATTTTGTGGCTCTTTTCTGGACCTGCTCCAACAGGTCCCTTTCCTTCCTGTGCAGAGTGCTTCAGAGGTCCAGAGCTGGATGCAATATGAGACACTTATTTAAAATATCTAAGGCTGGGCTGTGTTGCTACCCTCGGTGGCAGCTTTTTGGCTTCAAAATAGGTTTTCTCTGCTATAATATTGGTGACATCCCAGCAGCCAGATAATAAGATAAGCATCATCCAAAGCGCTGGTCATGTTTCTGGAGTATATGGTGCATGTGTAGCTTAGAGGTAATGTATGTATGTTTGGGGTCTGTATATCCTTTGAAAGACTCTCTGGAGGTCTGGAGATGTTGTGTACATCTGTAAAATTGGTGGGCATATACTTCAGCTAGAACTTACAAAGCCAGGGTTGCTGCTAATAAGTATGCCACGTGTGCCCTGAATATGAATTCACTTTTAGCTATCTTAAAAATAAAAGAGATTTGCCTACGCCACAAACCCAGTTGGAGTTATGGTGTTTATTTACTTGCTTGAATGTTTCTACCCCTTACATATAAAACACTGGCTCATGCAAACAAACGGACAAACCTGTTATGAGATGTGAGGAGATGTGGCGATGAGCAGTGTGGTAGTTGACTGAGGAATATATACAGTTCTGTAGTAAACACCACTCAGTGAGAGTAAGAAGAGTTGAAGAGGAATAAAAAATGCAGTAGAATGAAACTTCTTCAAGTTTCAAGGCCATTTGTTGTTTAGCTGTAATGCTTGTTCCCTGTCTCTGTCCATGCAGGAATGGCACTGCTGTTGAGACAAATCTCCCTGTGTTTCTGAGTCCCCCACTTGTCTCCCCAGGAACATGGAGCTTTATCCTCCCAGGCCTGGTATAAATCCCAGTGTGATGAGAGTTACATGCAGTGCCAAACATTAAATGAGCAGAGAAGCAGGAAGTTAAGTGAGGAACTAGCTGTCAGCTTCTGAACTTGAGGAGCATAAGAGTGTAGAAAGGCATAAAGAAACTGGAGCACACCAGTTTCCGCTTCTGAAACCACATAGAGCGATAGGCCAGACTCCTCTTTGGTTGTGATTCCTTCTCCATTGTGAAGGCAGCTGCTCCAAGGACACAATTTCTCTGTGGGAAAGAGAGAGAGAGAGATTTGAGAAAGATTTTCTGCAGAAAACTTCATCACTGAAGGGAGGCTTGGCAATATCATGCCAAGACCCAACCAAGCAATTTGAAAACCTCCTCTCATTGAACCAGATCTTTAGACCATATACTACATACTCAATACTGCATGCTGTGCCCTGTGAGTCAAGCAGCTCGATATCCCTAATTTTCAGTTTTGCAGAGGCTAATAGATCTCATCATTCAGAATGACTTTGGAAGAGTCCTGTCTTCTCTTTCCCTGACTGTTTTTTCCTATCTGCTGTGATCAGCATAAACAACCCCCTTCTCTATTTTGTATTTACAGAGTCAGTTGCTCGGAGATACTTACCTTGGTCCCCTCTGCACGTGGGCTGCTGCTCAGCCATGACATCGTCATGACTCGGACGACTTGTGGTGGACTTCTGAGGAAGCTGCTGCAAAGTACATGAAAGGAGGCTAAAGTCAGCTCTGAAGATTAAGATCAATGGTTTCTCAACATTTCAAAACACACTTATTAAGTGAATACGCACATTGCTGGCCTAGGCTGGTTTCTGGGAACGGGGCGCAATGTTTTTTCCCTTATCTGCCTGGATTTTCCTGCGTAGACGGTGTGTCTGTCTTCAGTCAGAAGAAAGTGGCAGGTTATTTAACATGCATCTAAAAAGTACAACACTCATCTGTGATTCAAATGGGATAATAAGCCATAATACTCAGGGTTGCAGAGAGGGCAAAATGAGAGCTGTTGTTCAAAATGGTGAGTTTTAGTGCAATTTTTAACCATTACATTCACCGAAAGATGATGATGCTAGTCTACAGGACAAACGATTAAAGACTTCCTGAATTGTTAATCTGTTATAATGGAGTTGAACTTTATCTGACCTTTCCACCAGGAGCTAAAATCAGTCAGATTTGCTGACTACATGCTCCTTCTTGCAGCTGTCATTGAGAAAAAGCAGAATTAAGGAGGATCTCGGTGTGGATAGCATGCAGAATTTGGTATCTTGACTGGTTCAAAGCATAATTTTTTATTTCCCCATAGATAATCAAATTGATATTACCAGAATAAAAAGAAGAAAAAGAAAGGATCTTCTTGCTGCCTAGAGTATTAAAAATAAAATCTCAGGCATATATTTAAAGCAAGCTAACATTCAGAAACCACTAGGGTTGACATTTGCTAGAATATCGGCCATTGAAATATGAATCAGCTCTTTCAGGTACCTCCACTTCAGTGCATTTTTGTGTAGCCTTTGTGAACCATATCCTTATTAATGGTATTCTCTTCACATTAAAAGGAAACCCGCAAGTGCACACTCACTCACATACACATTGGATGGAAATGTGCAACATCTTCCAGCAAAACCTCGGGATGTGGTAAAATTTATGAGGCAGGATTAATCTGGCTGAAAGTAAATACCACCGGTATGGATGTTTATATCAGGACTGTTCACTCTGGTTTCTCCTTATAGTCAGTACAGGGAAACAACACTGCTGGGGTGTGATTCATCTTCTGCCGATGTAGATGCCTGAAATGGGCCAGACACCTATTTCTGTCACTATTTTCAAAGGCTGCTTTTGATGTCTAGCTCAGGAAGACAGAGCTACATAACAGACATCTAAGGATGGCTGAGATGGGCACTGCGTCCTTACAGTGAAGGCAGCTACCTGCATCCTGGGCTGTGGCAGAAGAACACAGCAGCAGGTCCAGGGAGGTGGTTATTGACCCAACTTTGAGCAGGCGGTTGGATTAGATGACATCCCCAGGTCCTTTCCAACCTGAATCACCATGTGGACCTGAGCATCTATTCAGCACTTGGGAGACTGCATCTGGAGCACCATGTCCTGCTTTGGGCTTTCCATTCCATAAAGGCTTTGATGAAGGAGAGTGAGTCCAGCAAAGCCATCAAAATAGTCAGGGGGCTGGAACACGGGGCCGGAGCATATGTTTCCTGTAATCTAGTATCGGGTATGATTCTCTCATTTTTTGTCTGTTTTTCAAGGATGTATGCTCAAAGCTGCTTCCATGCCTAAACACACCTCCTTTAAACCTGTCTAATTTGCACATCCAGTGGAGCTGCCCTGAGGTCCCCGTATGTTCAAGGAAATGAATCATGCAGCTGTTTTTCAGATTTTTAGATGCCAGTGTTGCTCCTGCCATATTCAAACAGCTTTCCAAAAAAGCTGTCTAACCCATATCTTTTCAGTGACGTGGTTATAGTGCAGCCCCAGTTACATGGGCATAACCAAGGAGGCTGTGACATATGGGGGTGGGTGCAGGGGAAATAGGGGAGGCAAGACACGTATTTCACAACCAATGCCAAGGTCTCACGGTATTCAAAACTCTGTTCTGGTCTCCTGGTTTGGAAACAATGATTCATTTGCCCTTTCTACTTCTATCTAAGATGAACCTACCAAAAGGAAGCAGTTGGACGCAAAGTCCCAGCCAGCTTGACCCTATCTGAAGTCTGAAGTGACAAAACCACCACAGTGCTGCATGCACAGTGCCTTTCCCACCCCACGCTATTGGCCAAGCAGGTCCCTGTGTCACGTTTGCTATCTGAACTTGCCTGCTTGTGATAGCAACCAGACAACACTCAAAGTACACAGTATTTTAGAGCTGCTCAGGAAATGTCCCCTTTTTTCATTTACGTGCTGTCACGCGTTTAGAAAAAGCAGAACATAGTAATAAATTCCCCATTGTTTTCCCCAGCTGAATCTGACTCTGAGGTCCAGAGGCTTCTGGGCAGGTTGATTTTGAAGATGGAGACAGTCTAAATGCAGTTCTGTGCAGTGGATAAGGCAGGGGTTCAAGTTCCAGTTTTATCAGTTGTTTCTATTATCAGTGCCATGAGTTTAGTGCTTTGCATAAAGTCCAAATTTCTGTAAAGAAGCAATGAGTTGGGAGCCTTAGTTTAGTTGTTTTAAGAAAAAAAAAAAAAAAAAAAAAAGAAAAAAAGCTGTGCTTTTGCAGGTATTGCAAAAGGCTGACTTAAAGGTGATCAAAAAGCTTAATTCACACTAACTTCTCTTTCCTTTAATCCAAGACTTGCTGTCTGTCAGCTTCATATTTTTGTCCTAACTTTTGAAATCTTTGTACATCATTTTGGTAAATGGCACCACCAAACTGAGAGGCCTCAGAAACCAAATGGCAAAACCCAAAAACTAAAAGGTATCTTTAAAAAAATTAGGATTTTCAGTGGTTTCTTTAGATTATACTTTTGATATTAGTGAGGATACACTTTATTTGAGGAGGACTGACTCATGTGTGCTGGTTGTTTAGAATTAATTCCCAAATTCTGAAGCAGCACAGCTCTGAGTAAATTGTGTATTAGTGACACTGTCATTAGTGATTTTCACATTACCAGGGTTTTGCAATCTCCATTTCATAATGAAGACAGGAAAAACAAAACAAGTCCTGAAGCACCTGAAACAAGAAAAAACAAATGACCGTCTGCAAAAGCGTTACTTCTCTGTCCTCCCGAGAAGGCTGAGTTACCCACACTTAACAGAACATGGCACAAAGTTAAGCAATAAGGACATTAAACTATACATAGGGTGTCTCGCTTTGGTCATGACAAGTGAGGAACGTGATGAGACCTGCAGCCACCCTTCTCTTCTTTCATCCCACAGGCTTTTCCTGGAACAGTGAGACATCCTGTTTTATGGACACAGTTTCTGTGCTTCAGAAGATGGCACAGGTAAAACAGCGAAGTCAAAACCTTGCATGAGAGGCATGTGAGCATGGGGACCTTGGCAAGGTAGAGAAGCAAAACCTGCAGCTCACCTCAAACCAGGACAATATGGAACAACAGAAGGGCTGTGCAGAAGAACCTGAGTTTGGGTGTCCTGCCATCCAAAACCACCTTGGCAGGGCTCGGCAGGAGGAAGGTCGCTATCTCCTGCCACTAGAACATATCCTGCCTGTACTTAATCTATGTTAGTCACCACCATAACCTTTTCTCTTGCTGCTCAGCCCTTTGGCCCACTGGTGATAGCACCGGGCGCCATGCGAGAGCCCTGCTGCGTCTGGGCACGCCGTGCTGTGACCTACAGTCAGCTACCTTCAGCTGTGTGATTGCCATTTATAACTTAGAATCATAGAATCATAGAATCATCTGGTCCAGAAGGGACCTTCAAAGGTCATCTAGTCAGACCCCTCTGCAGTCACAGGGACACCCCCAACTAGACCAGGCTGCCCAGGGCCTAGTCAAGCCTCAGCTTGAACATCTCCAGGGAAGGGGCCTCAACCACCGCCCTGGGCAACCTGTTCCAGTGCTCCACCACCCTCATAGTAAAGAACTTGTTCCTAATGTCCAATCTAAATCTGCTCTTCTCCAGTTTAAACCCATTAGTCCTTGCTCTGTCATTGCTGGCCTTTGTGAACAGACTGTCCACAGCTTTCCTGTAGGCCCCCCTCAGGCTATTAGGTCTCCCTGGAGCCTCCTCTTCTCCGGGCTGAACAACCCCAGCTCCNNCTCGTAGCAGAGGTGCTCCAACCCCCTAATCATTTTTGTAGCCCTCCTCTGGACCCATTCCATCATGTCTATGTCCTTCTTATATTGAGGGCTCCAGATCTGCACACAGTGCTCCAGCTGAGGTTTCACCAGAGCAGAGCCTGGTGAGAGGTTTAGAGCCTCCTCTTCTCATGGATTCTGGAGAAACTGCACTGAACGTTCCCCCCTTTCTGTGAGAAGAAGGGGACATTAAGGGATCGTTCAAGGAAGGGCTTCGTTGCTTGCTGAAAGCTGAGCCCTTCTGGCAGAATTCGTGACAAAGGCTGGAGCAGCTTCGGTGGGTGGCACCTTCATGGCAATAACAGAGAAACAGCCAAGCCCTTAATACCCTCTTGGAAAATTGCCTTTGGTGTGTAACAGAAAAAGGTTTTTAGGGGTAGGAATAACAGAAGGGATTAAACACAAAGTTCATGCAATTCACCGACTTTGTGCTGTGATCCCTGGTGTTCAAGTTCCAGCCTGGTTTGCAGTTGCTGACACCTGCTGAGTTTGGGCGTTCTCATCAAATTTTCAGGCTGGCACTGCGTGGTACAAATAGTTGGATAAAATTTTGAATACAGGTCCTGGTTGTAAAATTGTTGTTGTTTAGCCTCTGCCTTTAGGAAGGAAGAGAAATAAATAACAGGCCTTCTGAAATAGTCAGAATGGTGGGTGAAATTTGATCTGATGTGGTGCTATTGTCTAGCTGGGATGGGACTGGAGTCTCCTGTTTTAAAGATTTCAAGGTTTAACGAGGTGTTAGCTTAGACACTGTAGGAAGGGTGCAGTGAAAGTTAGGAGTTGGAGCATTTGATGTGTAGCCATAAAGGAAGAGTAGAGAATTGTTCTTTGGAGCAAAAGAATATGATCTTTTATTATGGTTTCCACTGCTCACTTGTCCTGTGACTGTACAAAAAAATCTTCAAGGCAGAAACCTTTTCAAAGGCCAGCACATTACTAACTCTGAAGCTCAATGGATTACTCAACAAGTCCACATCAAATCTTATCTTCAGAGCCGGGGCAGACGTCAAGGATATAATCAGAAGGACCTTATCCCCTGCCTATCACAATCTTTAAGCAGAGGCTAAACTCTCTGCTCTGCATGTCCAGACACAGAGCTGACATCTAACCACATGGTTGTTTTCTTCTTGGAGGAAGAGAATTACACATGGCAAAAAGTATATGGCATAATTGACTGCTGTTGCCAATGATCTTGCAAGAGTTTACTGTGTAATTAAAGTAAGAAAAGTCTTGCTGTCTCTATGTCCTCCTAGTAATACAAAGGATATTAACTTGACTAGCAAACTGCCCAATAAATACTGTCTCTTTACTAAAGTAAGGACAGTGAAATATCATGATGGTTCCTTGCACTGAGGGAGAAACACATCTGAGCCCACAGAAAGAAACCTGCTGCAGCTGTCCTGTTGGACTTGACTCTGGTCTACAGAAGGAGATAAGGAAACATTGCAAATACTTTTGGTGAAGCACTTGTTTGTCAGGCTGCCCAGGTCACTGCTCACATAAAAAGCTGGTTCTGTCTCTTATGCTAGCAAAGACGAGAAATTTATGAGAGTTATTTCAGTTCAGGTCTAAAACCTGTTACCGCATTCCAGAGACCTTGACAGTAACATCTAGTTTCTCACTTTTTAGCACAAACTAGGAAAATGAAAACCACAGCAGCACCAGCAAAACTCCACATCCCTGGGGCAGATTGCCTTGGTATAAACTGACATGGAATCTGGCTTACATGGATCCTGTTGCAAGGAAAGAAAAAGGGCTCCCTGTCCGTCCATCTGTCCATCCATCCATCCATCCATCCATCCTTCAGGATTAGTCCCTTCTTCCTTCTTTCAACCCCATGGCCCAAGCAGCATTTCACTCTGAAGACCTAAATCACTGCCTGAGCTAAGGTCTGTCTGTAGCCTGCAGGGCTGTGTTCATGGACAGTGGGGTGTGATGGCTTTAGAAAACGGGATGCATTTTTCTGAGCTGTTTTTAGTTAGAGACCAAGCAGCTGTTTATTACTTTGGAGAGATGTTGTACATTTTCCAGCTCTCAGGAAAAACTTTATTGGTTTTTGGTTGCCACATACTAGGAAAAAAAAAAAAAAAAAAGAAAAAAAGGTTCTTTCTCTCAGCAAAGTCTGAACACTTAAATGGAATAGCTCTGGATTTTGCAAGGGGAATGCTTGTTGGAGGAGGAGAACAGCCCTCTGGTTTCACTTAGCAAACTATGAGCTTTGCGCAATATCGTGACCTCTGCTAAAAAGACAGTTGATTAATTAGACTATATATCCTGAAATAGTCTTTATGGATTTAAAGCTTACTCACATATGTACGGAGAATGCTTGGAGAGCACCAGGTGATAATGCATTACTAACTGAAGCAATACAGCTCCTAGGAAAAAATGTGTGACCCTGACCATTAAGAATTTTACTGCCACCTGAAAGCAGGATTGCTGCCTGTCCTACTCTCTAAATTCCTAGGTAAGAGCTATAGCTTTTCTGCTCAATCAGAATCTTTTTCCCATAGGATTTGAAGGAGGAGGAAAAGTTCAACAGCACTTGGTGGCTCCACTCCTCCTTCATCTGGGCAAATGGTTCCTTTGCTTCTCCCTCTGCCCCTCCAGTAATCAGCCTGAGAGAAGGATTCACCCTAATGCTGTACCCTTCCCATTCCCTGTGAGAGCACAAGCAAAGGGCACAGAATGGATGGGGGAAGAGCAGACCCTCCCGAGCTGCTTCTCTTCTTGATGAACGCACATTCGTGTACACCATAAGGAACAAAGTTAGTGGAAAAACTTGATATTAATCTTTTTTTTTTTTTAATAGATTTTGCCTTTATGTGAGCACGAACTCTTCAGAATTGTGACCTCTGTTCTGTTTACAAGTCTATCAGTTACCCCTAGTCCTTATAATGCCAAGGATGTGGCACTGATGATGGTGTGTAGACTTGGGTAGAAAAAACATAAAGCAGCTGCTGGTTTTTAGAAGGCGAAGCATTAATCTTAGAAGCTTAGAAATCTTGGGAAATACCCAAGATTTAAAGTCAAAGGGTATGAAGAAACTACAGGAACTTCCTGCTGAATTGACAGAGAAAAAGGCATTTTGAATGATGGATAATTCTGTAGGACTAACATTCACAGAAAACATTTCCCTCATTGATTTGTACCAGGAGTCATGATGTGAGACTTCCATTTTTTGAGACAATTAATGCTCTATGAATCTAGGTGAATAAATGCGGTTGAAATTCTGTTGTTTTTTTATCCTCAAATCAAAGATAAAATTTCTTTGGGACCAGATGGGTCTAGGATTTTTGCCTGGGAATACAGTTTATGCTGTCAGCAACCAATCCAAGCAAACTGTAAGAAAATATAAACAGCTGGGCTGTTACCTAGGCTTTTCCTAGGTAACAAGATACTTGTTGGTGCTTTTTGTATTGAGAAACAATAAAATATAGCCAGATGGGGCCGTTAGTTTCGAAGAAATACAGCAAGGATTCTGTAAATATGCTTTTAGATTTGCCTTGACTGAATTACAGCCACTTATATTTCCTCTGTAAGAATATCTGGCAGAATGAGTTAACTGTGGAATTGTTTACTGACTTTTAAGCAATGATTACAAATCATGCACATAAAGTGATTTTTTGAGCTCATAATCATGAATCTGGTACAGGAAATATGAACCTGAGAATGACTATTACACGGTCAGAGATCACAAACATCCTGTTTGATGTGTCCCTAGTCTGAGATTGTGTTTATCAAATAATAAAAAAAAACAAAACAGCTCTAAAAGACCTATAAGAGCTCATTATGGGGAAAATATGCATAATAATAATAATTTAAAAAATATTTTTGAAAGCTACAAGCAGTTTTCCTTCTATCCCCACATTCCCAGAAGTACTTTGCCAAATCCTCATCTTGCTCGCCATTACACTTGTATGGAAAGTTGATCTACGATTTCCTGTATTCCAATGCAAACTCACAGGGCTTCTTAGCTTCTGAAACCCAATAATCTTAGATCTCTGCATGAGCTGTTGATTTCCATGATTTAGTGTTTGCCTTAGAGTGAAGGCTGATGCTATCAGTAAACTGTTGCGGCAGGGTTTATCTCCCTTTGCAGTGCCTACGCATTTATCAGGCAGCTGTCAGTGCCCACAAAGGCAATTCACAGGCCTGCAGACAAACATGGGATCACAGAAAAGAAAAGAACATATCCATGCTGGTGCACACTCTTCACACTGCAGCGTGGCTCTGCAGGTAGCTACATCCCTGTTTCATAAAGCACCTCCACATTTACATATTAAGGATTTCAGTGGACTTTAACAGAACAGTTAGGTCCAGTTGCTGAATAAGGAGTATTTAAATGATTGAATCTATACTATTAATTGTTTGGTAGGTCATCTTTCAGAGCTAATGGACAAATACGAGATAGTCTTTTTGTTTTAATGTTTTCTATTTCAGAAGTGATGGTAAGATGTGTGTGGAAATGCACCCTTCTGACAAACATAACTAACTTTCTTAAAATAATTGAACTCCTAGAAATAGCAAAGGAAATTCTCAATATATTTCTAGACCAAAGATGCAGAATAAAACTACAAACTTAGAGTGGGTGGTTCCACCTTCCTAAAGTATTTAAAGTATGAAAGAGAATTTTGACTTTAAACGTTTACATTAACATTTACCAATTTCCCAAAACCACACACTTATGGTGACTTGCGCAGACTACTAGAGCCCTGATTCTACCTTGGAATGGAGACAGAGAGGAGTGGATAGTTTGATCAACATCACCTAGACCATCCGTGGCTCTGAGAAGATTTGAAGGCACATTTCCGAATGACTATTTCCATTGACAATGGCCAGCCCATCTTACCAGCCGAGAGTCCTTGTGCTGCACCATCACCCCCAGAAGCAGAAAAGCAGGAGCTTCTGAGATGTTTTGTGATTCTGGGGGCTACCCCTAGCTGATACCTGACTTTTCCATGCAGTGACCAGAATGGCTTGGCAGGAGAAGCCTCCTTTCCTCAGCGATAGAGAACAGAACAACCAACCTGTCCTTTTCAGACACATTATCTGTGATAATTACCTGTTTGGGAGGTATTTTCTCAGCAGCAAAGCTTGGCAAGCTGTTGACCCGTGGTCCAGGACCCACTGCGGTCCTGTGGGTAAGGCAGAAGGCTGGGTAGCAAGAGACTTGCCCTTGCTGGGTGCAGAAGGAAGGAAAAAGGAGCAAGGTGAGAATGGGGATGACACATTTTCCCACTGCTGAACCCTGCCTGCCTGCAAGTGGCTGGAGCAGGCAGGTCCCCTCTCCACCCTGCAAAATGATATATATAATTGAGCTGGTGTTTTCAAAAGTCGCATAAGTTATGCTATCTGAGTTTTAAGTACAGAAGATACTAATTTCATTTATTCTGTTGACAGCAGTGTTTGTCCAACCCAAATGGCTGAGTATAGACGGAGAGGAGCTTCTGAGAGGGTCTTCGCAGAAGACAAGCAATTACTTAGAGACAGGCTATCCCTCTGCTCTGGCATGTTGGAACTCACTGTCGTGCCACAATGGTATGTTAGACAGTTGCAACACAGCACTGTACATTTTTGCACATATATATTTACTTGACAAAACAAGCCTTTATTCACACACGATGGGTAACTGCGTGCCCAAGCATCTCATACAACCGGGTGCAGCCAGAGCAGGTGCAGAGGCTGTTGCATGAAAAGGAGGGATCCCAGAAACATGCTGAATGAATTTTTACTGTACAGGCTGTCCTGTAATTGTATTCTTGGCAGCATGTGCGTGGAGTTCCTGAAAAAGCTCTTGGGAGGGAGGGGGGAAAGAATAGAACAATATCAAAGAAGAGCCGTGTGGTGTTGATCAGCGTGGAAAGCCATCTTGCTAATTGCTTGCAGGATGCATTCCAGGTTACTGCAAGCCAAGAGGCTCCAGGGTTTGTTGGGCTGAACTGAAAATTACAGTGCTTTCTCCTGTCCTTGTCTTACTTGACTGATGGGAGTCTCACATCCCCTTGGGCACTTGCAGGAGTCAGGATCTGGTGTACACCACTGCAGGGCGTGCTGCTGGTTGGGCTTTGATGAGAGTTCAGCCTTTGTTGTTGAAAGGAGATATTTCATCTCAGCAGATTCAAAACGGAGATGGTCTGTTCAAGGCTATTGCCACAGGACTTGTCTCCCCTCCCATTCCCCCAACAAAAGATGAACAAAAGCAAATGACCAGCCAAATTATGTTTTGTTTCCACTGAGTAGACTGTTACGAGTCACTCGTATGTTCATTATTACCAAGTCTGAAAGGCACCATGCTGGGCTGATTTCAGAGCAGTTCCCTATTAGCAGTATTTTTTAATGTGAGTATCAAAGTCGACTTTCAATTACCATCCATGACCTTAGAAAGATACTTAGCATTGTACCTCTGAAGTTCGTGCCACTAAGCCCAATAATTGAAGCAAGCCCAGTAAATATTCCAGAATGATTAGTGAGAGCCTGCCTATATACTTCTCTGTAAATCACCCTGTGCTGAATGCCACCTTCTGTCACCAGTGCTGTGGGGCTTGATCCACAGCCTGTTCCTTGCTGGCACATGCTGGACTGATGGATGTTGCAACATTCCAGATTTTTTCATGGCAGATGAACCAGGTTCAAGGTTTAGATGACAGTGAAGGAAGAAAGGCACCAGCTGTCCTTGTTCTGCAGTGGTGGATGGAGATTAGGTGCAACGGGAGGTAGCAGACAGGAGGCCAGTGATTAGTGCTGTCTGTTACTGGGGATCATCCAACCCTGCAGGCTGTGAGGTGTAATTCAGGTGCAGCATGCCTAAAACCAAAGTGATGGTATAGATCTGGGAGATCCCAGATAGTTCAGCAGGTAGGAGGAATGGCACTTCTGAGAATCGGTGCTCATAGTGGGATCTGGACACTCTTATCTTCACCCTGACAGCTCTCTCTCATCACACATCTCAGTTTCTTAGGCAGTAGGAACTATTTGTGAAATTGCTTCTTGCTGCCCCTTGGGTGGTTCCTGCCCTTTCTGGCTCCTCTTGAAAATCATTGTCCTCAAATTAAACTGTGTTCCATCACAAATGTGGGAGTGGAGGGAATCTGTGCCTTCCTGGATGCTCCTGACATGCCACACACCAGTGTGATTTCTGAGTCCCATTGGTATTGTCTCTGGTGTTCCTGGGAACTTTCCTGACCACCTCTTCAGGTTGACAGGGCAGACACCACAGTTGAGATATAATGGATTAATCATATCAAATAAATGATTTAGCCGTTGAGCTGACACATAGTGACAGACCCAAGAAATAACTCTTCATTTCATCAGGTAGCCAGACACTTTGATGGATGGGGACTACAAGGTAATTCACTGAGGTTAATGGACTGTTATGCCAGAGGCTGACAAAATGAAGACTTCACCACTTAGACTGGGTCCCAGAGATACTTATATTTGGTGCCAAGTGGGAGCTGGATCTAGCCTTCTGCAGGGTAATGGAAGGATATCTCTTAGCTGAGAATGGTTGGGCATTACAGCAGACGAGCCTTCCCATCATTCCCACCCTTCCCAGAGGTGCAGGCATGAGCAGTTCATAGCTTTATAGGTGACTGAGAGGTATATACCCCTTTTCTCTTAATCCCTGAGTGCTGCTGAGCCTCACTGGAATTCTGTGCAAGATGGGCATCTCTAGCAGATAACACAGTCACATAACTGCAGATGGGTAAAAGCTGAGAGCATAAGACAGCCTTCTCTTGTTAAGTGGGTTACAACAGGCAAAGGATGCTCCAGATCTATGAGGGAGGCAAGTGTTAGCCCTCAGCAGAGGTTTCTCACTAAAAATAAGTGTTCAGATCTAGTGGCTAGGGCACAGTAACTGAGCACTGGGTGTGTGTTTGGCCACCTGTCACACCCAAACCATTCCTTGGAGACATTAAGGGAACCTCATATGGCAACCAGCCGCAGTTAGCCCCACCAAAATGGGTTTCTATTTTCAAAAGTGGTATCAAGCTTGGCCTGACCCTCACACCCCATCATTAAAATTCCTTGGGAACTCCAGCCCAGCCGGGGGCAGATTCCAAGTCCTGAGAGTGAGGTCATGTCTGCAATGAGCCCATGACAATAATTGCCATTATATGGCCCTATTTATTCTCTGAAGTCACACTAACATTGCTGCAGAATAGGGCCATGGGCAATAGAGAAGGCCATCCATTTCTGATTTTATGGTTTTATTAACTTGAAGTTGTTAATCTGTTATTTCCAGTTGCTTTGGTCCAGCACAATGGCAATGTGCCATGGATTGCTTAGCTTTATCAGTACTAATAAATAAAAAAAGCTATCTTTTTAGGTAAGTGTAAAGAAGAGATGCAGGGGCTGAGTGCTTGTATCTAGCACATCCTGAGTGTGCCTATTGGTATAGTTTGCAGCATTGCGTTTTGCTTCCGGAATTGTAAATTGCTTTCTTCAATAGCAAAGGATTTGAAAAGTACCTGGGCAGGATTTTTCAGAGTTCAGATGAGTTTTGGTGTGCTTGATTCTGGGTTGGAGGCAGAACAGCATCAGGGCTTAGGCCTGGCTCTAGCATAAGCACTTTGTTTTTCTACTTCTGTTCTCTCCCAGGTGAATTTGCTCTTCTTTGTTGTTTGCTGTGTTCTACAGGAACTGTTACTCTGTCTAAACAAACCCGTGTGCTCCTGTTTAACTTGAGTAAGGAGAGATTAACAATAGGGCATATCCAGGAGATGTGCTGGGTTTTTTTAGTATTTATAGAATCATAGAATTGTTTGATTTGGAAGGGACCTTAAAGATCATGTAGTTCCAACCCCCCTGCCATGGGCAGGGACACCTTTCACTAGAGCAGGTGGCTCAAAGCCCCATCCAGCCTGGCCTTGATACACTTTCTATTGAAGTTTGGAGTTCCTGCCTCAGCCACGCTTGGACCTCAAGAGCACTCTGCCCTCTGAGTTTTGTTTTCATTATTCCTCACCTTCTCTGTCCCACAGGGGAGGAATGAAATTTTAAATATTACTCATTTACGGTTTCTTTAGCTACAACATCCTTGGTGCTTTCCTGTGTGCTTCTTTTCTCTAGTAGACAACACTCCTTAAAGGGAGACAGAGTTTTCTGTCTCTGTGTGGCCACAGACTGTTATGGGTGACAATTCTTTACTTTTTGAAACTAAAAATTTTAAAAGGTTTGTTTTCAGAATGCCTTTCTAATACACTACTGAAGCACAAGGGAAGCAATCCAGGACAAGAGTGAGTTAACAAGAGCTTATTATTAGGAGATGAAACCTAAATAGGAAATATAATTAAGGCAGCTTTAGGTAGACTAGATCTTTATCCAGTGATTTCTGACAGTTTGTTTATGTTCTTCAGAGTAAAAAAAGAAGAGTATTCTACTTCTTTCAGCACCTTTCTGTTGCCAGTAGCTACACTGGACATTGCAAACAATATGCCAGTCTTTACCCCTTTTATGCCAGTGAAAAGCACAATTAGCTGCAGGCAGCCTGTGCAGTGAGTCTGGTTTAAAGGAGAGCAGGAGAACAGGCTTCTTTCTCTACAGACCCTGACTTTTTGTTGGTTGGTTGAGTGTGGAAGTAATTTAAAACAGTCGGATGACTTAAAAATTAATACTCTTTCATGATACATAAATGTCTGCCTCCCCAATCTTATTGTGCTGGTGTTATCAAGGAATGAGGAATTTGGAAAAGCTTTTTAACATAGATTATAATGCTCATCCTGGTGCACTCTGCACCGTTTTCGGCTGCTACATGGCTACTCAGTGTCCAGTGTTTTCTACCAAAAGGAAAATTTATGGCTCTCTTGCTTTATTCATTGCCCTTTCACATAATGCTCCTTGAGCTGACTCTGAAGATAAATCCTTCTTAAGCCTTTAAACATAAATCAGAGTTTCAGGGATGATGTGCACTCAGAAGATGTCAGCTGTCTAGAGCTAGTGGTAGCAGCCTTAACAGCTTGCTGCAAATTCAGAGAAAGCCCCTTTGCTTTCCACTGCAAATTCTTTCCCTGGGTCATTACAGATCCATGGAAACAGTGCGTATGATGCACTACGAGTTAAAGTTTTTAATCTAATTTTATGTGAGTCTTTTCTTTGTTGCTGTCCTTTGTCTGACAATTGCTGTGTAATGCACAGGTAGTAATTGCAATGCCATTTGTTTCACTGAATTCATTAGTGTGAGTGATGCTCATCTGATAAAATACATGCCTTGTGCCAAACATTCAGCAATAGGCATGGCCTGAGCCTTGAGTCTTATGGTGTGGTCTGCACTTCAAATTCCTGAAGATTTGTTGCTGTTCAGCCCAGCTTGGAGTCACACTTACCTTTATTCACGAGAGAAAAAGGGGTTTAGTTGGATCAGTCTCACAGCGTGGGTACTTGTCTGGCAGAGGTGCCCACAGACATAGATGTGCCCAGATAGCTAGAAGGGAACAGATCACCAACATAATGGAGTCTGAGGGCAGAGTGGGAATGGGGCAATGGGCATTTGAGACATCTGGGCAGCTGAGAGCAGCAATGGCTGTGGGACTCCATAAAAGAGGTGTGACCTGACCACAGATCACACAACCATTGCGAAATGCCTTATTAAAAAAGTGAGCATTTCATGTCTCTTGCAAGCAAACCCACCCACACAAGATGGGAGCTGGAGGAGCTGGAGCACTGTGTGCAGGGCTTGGGTGTCTGTTCCTCATTATCACTACTGCCTGCTCCCACACAGCCACAGGTCATTTTCTTGTGTGGGACTGTTTCTCTCCATAGATTACACTCCAGAATTTTCACATTGGCAAGTTTCACACAGCAAGACACCAAAGGGACTTGCAGTTTTTGAGAACAGGGGTAAGGTCTCCTCTGGAGGGCTGCTCCTCAGGCCCCACTTTTTCAGGCAGATCTCCTCCTTCCACATAGAACATCCTTCTGAAGCCTGAGGGTCACTTCTCAACTCTGGAGGTCAGTTTGCACAGATCCAGTCAGAGCCGTTGCTAGTTTATGTTTATTTAACACTTTAAGCTGCTGTAACTAATCACGGCAACTCTCTTTTCATGAGTCACTGATTTTAAAAATAGACATTTGGTGCATCTGGATTTGTTCCAAGACACATACTTCTGGGTTTTCAGATAGACACATTTTTTCCATTGTATAATATTTCAGGGGAGGTGTATAATTAATTATTTCGTACCTTGATCAATATGTTACCAAAGTGGAAATCATACCCATTCTTCTGCTCAGTTTTAGGAGGTTTTTTTCATCTGAGAAGCTGCTATAAATTAATTACTTTTTTCAACTGAAATAAATATTGCCTAGCTCAAGGCTCTTCTGAGAGCAAGAGTATCAGAAGTTTTTCCAGTATAGTTCTCCAGAGAAAAAGGCTTTGCTGGTCAGGGAAATGAATGATTTGTCTAAACCAGTAGCCATCACTAGCCATCACAAACCTGTGGTTTGTATGAAAATCATAAATTTACTGCTTGATTTATGTTCTCCTTTTTCAAATTGTGTTCCAACTGGCTTTAGCAATGCACATTGGGCAAATTTTTATTGGATCAAAAGAGCTTGGCTCCATGAAACAGCTGAATTAGAGTGAAGGAGTGTCTGGAGGAGAGACTAGAAAGCTGATCAAAATATTTGCAAGATGTGGAACTGAAAAAAGAGTTTGTTGTTGCAAAAAATCATATTTCTCTTTTTGTAATCATTTGAACTGTGGTGGTAATCCAAATTCTCCATTCAGCTTTTTGGCCAGTTAACAGGGGAATCAATTTGCAGTAAAAATGGAGATAAGCTTAGTGTCCTTCACTGAGATTTAGACTGTTCAGTTTGAATATTCATTCTCTTAGCCACATTGGAAATATCCCAACCACTTTGGAGATGGCAGCCTGAGGTTACAAGAGGGAAAGGTAAAGAACTGGCTGAAAAAAGTGTTATTCTTGATATGAGTGCAGCTCTGGATCAGGTGGGAAGGACTGGGGCAGGAGACACAGCAGAGTAAACAATTCTGCTTGGAAGGGGAAGTCTAAAATGTTACAGAATGTGGAGGGGAAAAATGTGGGAATCCACATGAAAATTTTACCTGGCTGTCCTGGATATGTGTCAAACTGGCTGCCTGCTGGGAGCTGGAGCTTACAGAGACTATGCCTGGTGTCTTTATTCCTTGCTCCAGATCATAGTGTCTTTTTGATATCACTTTTACTTCTGCTACCTGTACAATGCAGTTACTTGAAAAAGGAAGCTGGCTTCTCTTTATGCTACTGTGCATGGGAACTTGCAGCACAGCTGCAAGATACCCCTGAAATGATAAACACAAGAAAGCGGGTACTGCTTCCTACACAGATTCCTGAAAAAAAAAGGAGAATATGGGTTCAGTGTGCATCCATGATGGATTGTAGTTCATGGTGCGTCCATGATGGGTTGTGGTTCATGGTGCGTCCATGATCTTCACCACCACGTTCTGGACCCTCAGCAGCTCTAAGGGGACACCAGGACAGCGGGTTGAGTGTGGATTGTGCCACCTTTGACTCAACCAGTGCATCTTCCATTGCCACTGAATGTATGCCCTAAGGTGCCAGTTACTGTTGAAATCTGGAGTGTCCTAGTGTATCTTCTGCAGGGTCCTAGCTGAAGCTGACAGGCTGTGGTGGTAGAGCCTCAGATGGCTGACCCTTGGGATTTGCCATTCTCCTTGTGCTGTTTTTTGAATAGATTTTTTGAAGTGTGCCTTCCAGCAGCTCTTTGAACTCTGTGGCTGGAAGTGATGAATGGGTGGTCAGTGAAAAGATCTAGAAGTAAACTGCTGATTCAATTATGAATGAAACTGGCCTAGCCAGCACTATTAAAATAAATATTTTGCCTTACATTGACTAGAGAAAGGCGTGATTTTACAGCTGTCTCCACAGCCAGGCTGATGTAAGAGCCCAGGGACGTTTCTGATGCAAGAGAAGTCAGTTGAAGTTGAGCAAAAGCTGTTGCTGAATGTGGGAACATGTTTTTAGTAATGAAACGTCCCTAGTCAGAAGAAGTCTTTTTCTTTTGGGTTATTTAATAAAGTCCTGGAGAACACAGCCCAGAGAAATCTGACAAAAATTTTCACATCTCAGTCAATTGGTTCCCTCCTTTTGCTTCCCTCACTGGCCCAATTATTACATGTCCTTTTAATTATTATTATTAGTAGTAATAATAATAATTATTATACATCTCATACAGCACTGCCATTAGGTGTTTGTGCCTTTTAGACAATTTTAGTTTAACTCTGCAAGGCACATGTTTCATCCCCTTTGAACAGTAGTTTGCTGGGAAGGCATTCAAACTACCTGACTGATCTTCAGGTGCGCACCATGAAGTGAATAAAGGTGTTTGTGTATTTCCAGACAATGCTTCAGGGTCTTAGCAGAGATAAGCATATGCCACTGCATGGATTCTGCTCACTCTGTATCTGAAAGTTGCTCATAGAGCCAGAGACTTCAAGTATGAAAGCAACACTATGAGAGACAGTGGAGATGTCTTGTTGGCACTGCCCACTGGTGCTCTACAGTCACCCCCTGATGGGGAACATATTTCATACTGGGAAGTGCTGGTATGGAAGTGTCTGTCCTGCACTTTCAGGGAGACCTTGGTATGGTTCTTGGTATGTCCCAGCTTACAAAGGCCACCTTCAGAGTTGGCAAGGTGGGCAGACAGAGGTAGCTCCTAGTGTGGGCATCCCAGACAGCCTCAAAAACAGCAGGTCTCCCCAGGAGAGTCTAGACGCTGAATTTGGGTGAGCTGAATCACCCTTGCAATAATGTCTTACCCATCTAACTTGTACTTGTCATGCCTAACCAGTTTGGGTGCCTAAAGCAGACGGTTTTGGCATCAGCCTCCCATAGAGACTAATTAAGTTCAAATCCCTGATCTTCTGAACAGTTAATTGTCTGTACAAAACTGAAAAACTCCAAGCAAAAAGGCTGAAAAAGGCAGCAGCCTAATGAGTGTTTGGTGTCCCCGAGAGCCCAGCGCCCCAGTCCCATTTGCAAATCAAAGCAAGCACAACTGATCTGATCTGAAGTCTCTTTCATCCAAGGTGAGAGGCCTAGCCGCAGCCCCGTGGGCTGTCTGCCTGTCTCTCCGCTCTTTCATTTAAAGGAAAAGGGTAAAACAACTCTCTTTTTCTTCATAGGGAAATGGGAGGCATTTCTAAAATCCCAGGAATATTTGCAAGGCAGGAAAAGTGTTTCGTGCCCAGCCACAGCCACAGGTCACAATCACAGCCCTTCTGAGACCGAGTGCAGGCTCTCTATAATTGTGCGTTATGCTCAAATGGGTTCACTTTTATGAATGTATTGTAATTTTTTTTTTTAACTTCTGAAGGTTTGTTTCAGTGTGAGAACATCCGCAGACCTGATGAATATACCTTTGTGTGCAGTTCTCTAAGTACAGCATTTCTAGGTTAACAGTCATGGACTTAAAAGCCAGCTGACATCTTGAAGGAAACTTTATTAAAAATGGTCTATCTGTCTGGAATAAGAGCCCCAAGTTTGCAATGTGAAATAGTTGCTTATGAAGAAAGCATTCTTCTTAAGTGAAAGAGAATATAATCATTCAGGCAAAAAGCCAGAAGTTTAATTTCTTTTCCAAAAGCTGTCAAAAAGCAGAAAACAAAAAATGCCCGTCACATTTATAATTTCATATTCTCTGTGACTTTGTGAGCAGATTAACTACAGATCAGGAAAAGAAAAGAAAACTTCCAGCACAGCTCAAAGGAGGCAGGCAAAATACAATAAGAGGGAGATCCCACCTTAAAAAAGCCTTTTCCTCCCCTCTTCAGGCACACAAGAACTTGGACTGCATGTGGGACCCACGTGGGTTTCCACTGTGTTGTGCACAGCAGTGAGGACATCAGTGTGTAGATACATTCACAGAGGGCTGTCATTTGGAATTGGCTTGATTGTCCCTTTTGTTGTCATACAATGTAGCTGGGGGCGAACAGTAAGAAGGTGAGGCCTGGGGAGACTGTTGAGAGGACCAGACTTCACCTTGGTGACCACAGGCTGCCAAAGCATCCTTCCCGCTGGGAAACCTCCTCTTTTGCCTCTCTGACATGGTCTCCTTGGCACAGGGCTGCTGCTCCTTGTGGCAGTGCTGGATCAGGCCCTTCAGTAGCTCCTGTTTTCACCACTGACCACGTTGCAGTGGTTGGTTCATCACCACTGCTTTTGGCAGAGTCTTGGTAAGGTATTGCTGGTTGTATTTTATACACCTATGGCATTTTACTTAAAAGGCAGAGAGGTTTTACTGATGTATAAAGATATTCCCTGGACAGCAAGAGTCACTCGTAGCTTTCACGGGCCAGAGGAAGGGAAAATTTCCTTTTCACTTAGAATAAATTTTTACTTTGGCTGAAATTTGATGTGCCTTTTCCCTTTTGTTGACTTTTGTTTTGTTGGAAAAAAAAAACAACTGGAAAAACTTTTCAAAGTGTTAGATTTTGTAGTTTAGACAGAAACACAGAATAGAATAGACGCTGTGCATCTTCCTTTTTCCCCCCTTGAAGCAGAAAAAGAACCCGCCCTCTGATGTGCAGACAACATTTCCTCAGGCCAGAGAATGATGAGAACTCCTGCTTCCTGCATCCCAGGGTTGTGAATGATGGGAAAAAGGTGCTCCAGCAGAGGGTGGGGATGAGGTTCTCCACCCCATGGGGCTGTGAAGGCTGTCCAAGTGAGACACCCTTGGGTGGGGTGAGGCTTGACACCACTGCCAGACTTCTCAGTGACCAGCCTCTGTGGCTTCTTGCCCACTGGGCTGGTTTGTGGCTCCTGCTTTCAGGAAACTCTCTTTAGGGAACCCAAGCGCCTGGCTCCGCTCCAGTTTATGAGACAGTGAGTGCCTGGGAACAGACTGTTGTCATAGAATCATAGAATCATTAGAATGGTTAGAGTTGGAAGGGACCATAGAGCTCATCAGGTTCCACCCCCCTTGCCATGGGCAGGGACACCTCCACTAGAGCAGGTTGCTCAAAGGCCCATCCAGCCTGGCCCTAAACTTATGCCCTTTGTGGGTCTCATCCCAGGTGTCTGGATCTCCTTGGAAAAGTGGATTTAGGCCCCAAAAGTGCTTAATGCTGCTTAGCTCTTCACCAGCACTGCTGCCGATGTCACTTCTCCCCACATAAGACCAGGCGGGTGCGATGTAGAAAATGGGGAAGTTGGTACGAAACCCCTTCCTCTCTCTGACATCATAAGCCAAAGGCACAATTCAGCTCATTTTACCTGATTGCAGGCACAGTGAAGGGTACATATTGCAAGTGCTTAATTGGGAGTAAGTCTGGAAAAAAGAGATGTTTTCCAGCATCTTATGGTTCCTGAATGGGTTCTTCAGCTGCAATTTGATGTTCCTTCTCTAGGTATTACAGTTCTACAAAATTCATTGGGTTACAATAGTGTTATTAATCCTTATTAATATTTTGCTTTGTTTTATCAGAATATAGTGTACAATGTCTTAGGAAGTGAGAGTGGATCAGAATCATAAAATAAATTAATAAATATTGTTAATGAATAGTGGCCTTGCAAAGCCAGCATGATGGGTCACCAGTGGGAGGGAAATGTTTGCACTGTTGGAGAATGACCCAACTGTTGCGAAGAACATCAGAGCAAATCAGCTTCTCAACAGCCACCAAGGCTGTAGCTGAGACATATGACATTGAGGGGGCACCAAGATATTCTAAATCAGGGGTCAAATACAAAGGAAACCCTAAGAGATAGATATAATAGCCTTGAGAAAATGCCTCTCAGCTATTACTCTGATGTTCAGTGGGTGACAATGTGGAGAGGGGGTCACTTGTCTTTCAGCAAACATCTTCTTTGTTGTGCATAGCACCAATTGCATGGGCTTAGGAAGGTCTGGCTTTTAGGACATAAGCACGAACTAGGGTAAATGTTGTAATAAAAAGTAAAAAGAAAAAAAAATATTAATTTTTCTGAAAGCAGGATTGCAGCCGTGAGCCAGAACCTAAGGTGGTATTTTGAAGCACGTTTACATGTTTGATCTGAACCATAATCCCTCCAGACAGGAATTCTGTATCTCAGAAAGACTGTTCTGTAACAAGGGCCACACCATCTTATTTATTCTCCCTTAAGAAGCATTTCTGTCTTTGGCAATAACAGTTGTATCAAAAAAGTAGTAAGAAATCCTTAGGTTAACTACATTTAGTTTTTCCTGAAATCAAAGCATTGTATTAAGTGATTCACTTCCTTTTGTTTTTGAGGTATAATTACATGTGCTAAATTGTGCTCAGGAAAGTGATTAAAAGAAATTTGCCCTCCAGAGAAAAATGTAGGAAAGATTAAAAGGCTTGCTTTTTTAAAAAAAAAATAATCTGTAATACAATATTATTATTTTTTTAAGAGGGTGGCGTTAAATTGCAGTTCTAGAGACATAAACCAAAATTAAATAGAAAACATATTTTAAAGGGAAGCTGAAACTGATGATGAGAGAAGTTGGTGAGAAAAAAATAAGAGGAAGCAAGTGGAATCACACTCCAGCCTGTCTGGTTTGAAAGCTTCAAACCCTTTCCTCTGAGATTAAAGCATACCACTGCTGGGGGAGACGGCCTGCGAGGCAAGGGTTAACCTTACGATAATGAATTAAATTTCAAAAGAAGGTTTGAAATCCCTGGATGTGTGTAATTGCAAGGCAAGGCTAGTGCTACTAAAGTATTGTCAACCTAGAAAATTCCCACAATAAGGCTGTTCAGACAGTCCTGAGGTACCTGAATATTCTTTTGTAGTTATTGTGCCAGTGCAACTGGCATGGTCTTGTTTCTCTTTAAGTAAAATGGCTCTAATCTTATGTTACAGTTTAATTTTAATAAAGGAAGAGTGAGCTAGCACAATGGTCTGATTTGCACATCCCAGGGGTAGTAAGAATTCAGCTTGTCAACCCCCTGAATCAAGTGACCATCTTCTCAGCTGTGTAGGATACGGTATCTGGTGTGCCTCTGAAGAGGAGAGAGAGTCATCTGCTTCATGGGCAGGATTCAGGTTCCAACCATAATGATTTTAACTTGATTGTTCCATTTCACAAAGTAAAAACACTGGTTTCCAGCAGGGATTTGTTGAAACCTGTGGTGCAATGCACAAGTGTGAGGGTGGTGTTTCTGTGACAGTGCTCAGTCCTCAGCAGAGGATCCTACACAACCTTCTCATGTCCTCTCAGATCTTCTTCTGTGCAGCAGCTGTGAATGGTTCCTGCTGAGCTTCAAGTGCCAGCAGTTTTACTTGCACCTTGTCTGATACTGTGGAGGTACTTTGGAGAGTTTGAAAACATATTTTCACTGATGGAGTAAGTCTCTGTGGTAATATTGCTCCAAGTCACCTGCTTCGAAAAGTCCTCTCCCCCATTTTTGCTCAAAAGGTACTTGTCTCAGCCCCAGCAAAGGTCCTGGAAATACAGTGTATCTGAATGTGATTTACAGCTCCATGCAGTGAGTGCTTCTAGTGTCAGTGCTAAAGAAAATGAAATCTCTGCAGAGTAAATTGAGTCATAAGATTTTGGCAAGGTGCATGTCTGAAATGAAAGATTAACATTCAGGGAGATCTGTTCCTTCCATAGGAGTCAGAAATCTACAGTGTATGCCTGGAAGTCTAAGGAACAGCACGAACTTGCAAATCAAGGTTTAAAGAGGGGTTAATTCTTTCAGTAGCTATCATCGCTCTATAATAATCTCTGTGAAACAAATGTAATGTGTGCTTAGTTTTCAGTTTTCACAATTTCATTCAACCAGGAGATCACATTTCAACATTAATCATGTGCAACGAAACAATGCGGGGATGTGAGAAGAAATACACCCAAAATGCAGATCTAACATGAAGCACTGAGTATTTCTGCTGCCAAATCAACACAACTGTATTAACATTACTTTTTCTTCCTTTGGCAATATGCATCCTGTAGGAAGATCTGCTGTTTTGCATTTGATGGTGTGAAGTTATCATAAAGATCCCTCCTCATCTGTTAAATAGTCTCCAAGAAAATCAGTGGAACGAAGTTAATTATGTGCATATGGATAAATTAGTGCCATTCTCATGTTCAGAAAGAGCTTGTCTCCATGGAAAAATTTCCCAAAGCATATAGTGCTGAATAAGCTGTTTATATTCCATAATACTTAGCACACTTCCAACTCAGACTAGCATTTTTGGATTAAAATCCACTTTTATTTTCGGGCACAGTTTGCACATCAGGGGATATTCCAGGATGCTTATTGTGAAATTGTTTATTTTACAATTAGAAAATTTCTCCACAGAGACAGACCAAAGGTCCCTCTGCAACATCTTCAGAATGTGAAAAACTTAAAGAGAGAGTAAATGGTATTTATTTCTGTCAGGGTGTGTTTTACACAGCCAAAAAGGGCTCCTCCTTGAAAGGAAAATCATGTTTAAACTCATTTAGGATAATTATTTGCGTTTTAAAAGCATGTCATGTTAGGAGAGATTTCAGGAACTCGGTTGATTTAGCACATACATGAGAAGGTTAAGGAGTGGCTTGATCACAGTGTACTCAGAGAAGGTGTTTGATAATATGGGTTTCTTTCCAGATAATGGACATGACATTAACAGGAACCAAATTGCTGGAAGTTCAAGCTGTACCTCCTCAGACAGCAAGCAAAGGAAAGCATTTTAACAGTTATTAAAACCATTATCCCCCTGGAGGAGTTTGCCAAGACACGATAGATTTACTATCACTTACACAATAGATTTACTGTCACTTACACTGAAATGAGCTGTGGAACTGCTTGCCAAAGGATGTTGAGGATGCTAAAGATTTCCATGGGTCCAACAAGCATTTGGACAAATACATGGAAGAAAAATTAATTGAGAACCACTAAACTGCTCAAAAGAGTCCAGCTCTGATGCCGGAAATCCCCGAACCACAGGGACTGTTGGCCGTGAGGCCAACATCTGCATCGCCTGATTTGCATCCATCTGGTTGAACTCCATCCCCTTTCCTTCCCCGAAACAGGAGAGCCTTGTCCATAATCACCAGTTGGGAATGGTCTTTGGCCTGACTGTCTCCCAAACTGTGCCCCAGCATTATTTGGAAGAGCTGCCCAGGGCCAAACCTGAGCCAGGAGAGTGCTGGAAGTCAAAGTGGTGTGAGTGATTTGGGGCAGCATTGGAGCCAAGCGTTGCAGTTCTCATGGCTCCTCTGGTTCTGGTATAGCTGAGGAGCCCACAGGCTGCTTCTCATGGGGGTTGTGGAAGATAACTGAAAAAAGCAAGCAGCTGGTCAGAAAACTTAAATTCAGTACAGAGAGTCCGCAGTTCTTCTAGAAAGCCAGCAACCAGTGTGCAGGCTGGGGGAGACTGGGAGTCCCACTTTGGTTCAGCCTGGGGCTGTTGGGCTGCGGCAGCCCAGGGGTAAATTTCCACAGCCTTTGTGCCACTGATGGTCAGGGAAATACCCACAGGTATCATTTCTGTCCTTAAGAATCTCTGGCTGTAGTTACTGCTGTTGTTGCTTCAATTGTTTCAGATGAGAAAAAAAGCTAAGGACCTCAGGTAACCAAAAGCCTCACAGCACAGCAATGACCACATATTGTTTGCATTATGATTTTTCATATATAATGAAAAAAATAGCCTTAACTAACAGCATGTAGACCAACTGCACAAGTAAGGAGTATGAAAATTTGGTCAACAGATACCTTATATTTTGTAAGTCCCACACTATTATCTACTTTTAAGGGTTTAAGTCCTTTTGTGTTATCTAAGGTATGTGCTTCAGGATGTATAGAAAGAAAAAATGAAAAGAAAAGTGATAGTAAAGAACATCAAAATGCAGTAAAATGATGTTCTTTGATAAGTTTTGGGTTAAGAAACCATAATGAAAGGACAAGGATGCACGATTACCTCACTGTTGGAGAACGATCTAAAGAACTTATCAGTCTTCTTTGAAATGACAGTCATAATACTCTCCATAGCAGTTTGGGGGTCTTTCCCTCATCAGCATTTTCCAACAAATAAATGCAGGAAAAAAAGACTCCTTTAATGTAATCCTTTAAACAGAGAGTCTTTTGTTTTATGGCTGTGCAGGAAGACTTCAAACAAGCCTTTTCAAAGAGAAATCTTGGCTACTGCTTTGAAGAAATCATTGTTCACAGATATTCTAGATTATCTGAATGCCTCTTTGGATTAAATATTACTTAAGTGATACTCTTTATTATTTGAATTTATGGGATTTCCATTTTTACATGCAGAGTTTTTCACATCATAGAATTTTCCAGTTATGGAAGGAATAAAGCAGTCAGTGCAGAAGGGTTTTTTTTTTTTTGTTATACTGAAGTCTTAACGGCTAAAGCCTCATCTCATTTTGCTTTAAAGCTCCCCACCTTTACTTTTAGGTTGCGGCTAATATACTGCCAATTTTGTTTCAACTTTACTGATAAGGTTGTAGGATTCAGTGTGTAATAATTAGTCCTATGACTGCTTATCAGCATCATTTCTCATTTTGACATTAGTACGAATTGAGGAGAGCAAGGAGAAATGGGGTGGAAATAAGAATATCTGCTGGCACTGACGCTGGCCAATAGGAACCAGATTCTTTCAGAGGAATGAATTTAAAATAGCATTTCCAGCAGTTCATGGCAAGATATAGGCCCTTTTCCAATGTTTTCTGTATTGCAGGGTGATAAAATTCAGTACAATTAAAAGCCTGAATTAGAAGCTGTCTACTTTCAGAAATAAAGACAGTGTTCTGCCCTTTATTCCAAATCTGTACCACTTTCATCATAACACATTACTAGGCTTACTCTAATCTTTTAAGAAGAACCACCAACAGTTTAAGATTCTCATGGGAACTACTGGAGACTAATAATGATTAATCTAATTTCTCTGACAGTTGGCTTTGATCATTTTGAAATATATTGTCATCAAATATGTCCAACAGTCACATGTTTAGTTGAAAGGATGCTTTCCTGTAGATCTGCCATAGGTGATAGTCAAAAGACTGAGCGCACGCCATTCTGCTTCACTGACAACAAGCATGCAAACAACAATTTGTTTGACAAATCATAAAATTTTTCTATACAAGCAATGTAGCCCACTGCTTAAATCTGTCAGCCTGTCATCTGGATGCAGGCAGACCATATCAGTGCCAAATTGTAGTTTAGACATGATGTTTTGGCATTGCACTGGTCTGATCAGTTTGGTTTTTTGACCAAAACCTTATGCAAGCATTTTCTCTATTTGTCCAGGGTTTCCAGATGTTTATTGAGCAACAGAGAGTTAACAGGCAATAAATCTATCTGGCCTGCCATGCATCCAGAAACCTGGTCATGCCCATGGTGTGTGTAGAGGTGAAGTCTGGTGCTTTTGGAAAGTTGCTGTGGCTGGAGCAATAGATCTCACTCCTGCTGTGCTGGGAAGATTTGCTGCAGGTGTGTGTATCATGGGGTAAAATTGCAATTTGGGGAAGTGCTGGTCTTGCATGATGTGCCTGTAGTTGTTTGATGTGTATAGTCATCATGAAATGTGTTAGGAGCAGCTGGAGGGAGCAGGCTGGGCATTCCCACCACGGTAGCTGCAGATTTCCTGGACATGTGGACGTATATTTTATCTTGAGAAGTCTCAGACGTGAGTATGTCAACCCAGACTTCAGGGATGACATGAAAAATCATGAGTTTACTTCTTTCCGCGAGTGCATAACATAGGGGAAGTGATGTGTGAATAGAAAAAAAAATAAATTGTTTCTCTCCAGTCCCTAGAGGACCTGAGAAAAAAAAGGTACAAACTGAGCTGTAGGACAGTAGGCATTCTGGTTTAAAATTATAAAAATGCAGAAAATCCTTAGTTGAGATTCTAATTCTGTGGTTTACTAGTCCTCAAAACTCATCACATATCAACAGAAATCCCTTTCCACCCACCTCCTTTCTTTGCATTCATTATCAACCAATGTATGTTACTGCACTTCATCAGTTGCTTTTCATGGTCTCTATGCAAACTATTTCCTCAGTTATGGCTGCAGAAATAGTCTGGGGAGACAGACTGGCAAGTGGAGCACAGCTTTTCCTCTGAGAACTTCATCTACAGCCCTAAAATCATGCCAGCACCTGCCTGTTTTGGTGAAGTTCTCTGTAATAACCTAAACATGTTGTTCAGGCTCTTCAGGTCCAAGTGGTAAAGTCAGTGTAGGAAGGTAGTCTGGGAAGGCTCGGTGCTGTCTTTCAAGTCTTTATGGCTTTTACCTTTTGGCTGTGATTTGAAACCACGATCTGGGTCTCTTCTAGACACTGGAAGGCATAAAGGCTTTTTTAAAAACCCATTTTCTGATAAATTACCCATGCTGTCCCTTCCAGACTGAGACTGGGATTATGCCATTATGGTCCACAACTGCAAGTTCAGCTTGAACTTTTAGTGATGATGAGTATGTTCAGGTGATGATTAAAAAAATAAGTTATTTTTTCCTGGTTTTCATCAGGAACAGTACAAATATTAGCTGGAAGCCAGCAGATTGAGACGTATTAGAGCTTCTTTGAGCAGAATCTCTGAATACAGAAAAGGAGGGTCAGATTTCTCTGGGGACACATCTCTGGGGAGAGGTCCTGGTTTAACAAAGGAGGGAACAAAGGGAAGACAAATATTTGGGTTACTTCTTGCATGGAAATAAATGAGTGCTATTTTCTGAAGGAGGAGATGGGTCTCTTACCGTCTTAATAAGCTACACGTGCTTTTGTGTTGTCCCTAAGTAAAATAAATAGTTGTGTGGTGATAAACGTGTAGCAAAACTTCTGTTTCCCCCCATTTATTAGATGTGGTGACTGCAGAGTGAAAGAGTAATCTGGAAAGATCACACCTCTGGGGAGCTGCCAGGAGGGTGCCTTGCAGGCCACCCGAGGAGCCTGAGTGGGTGGGCTGGTTGTGGGTGCACTGATGGCTTGTTCATCGTTCTCCATCTGTCTCTCCACCGTTACCCTGCCTTTGGGAGCTGTCTGAGGCTTACAAGCTGTGTTAGGAGATGCTACAGAGATGCAAAAAACTGTTACTGTCAAATCAGTCCTGAAACGACCAACATTTTAAAGGGTTCATTTAGCCATGCTAAAGATGGGAGCACCACTGCTTTTGAATGAGGGCGGGGGGTGTGCTACTTGCCACAGATTGGTACACAGTGGGTATTTTCACTCCTTCCCTCTCATTCCAGTAGTCACTAAAATCTGCCTCGGTGTTAAGTTTTAGGAAAAACTTTGATTTTCACATGGTCAGCAGAGGCTTGCTTGAACTCTTTGTTTGGACCCCAAATGATGCATCTGCACGGAGCATGTGCCCAGTGCAGGGATGTTCGGGATCTTCCCTGTATTGTCAGTGCTGAGCCAGGTCTGAGAGCACAGGGATTGTTCCCACCATGTCCCTGAATCCCCCTGAGCCCAGGAAGTAGGGATTTTGCTGCCTGAACTGAATTGAAAGGGAAGGGAAAGGAAATTGGGAGAAGAAGTCGGGTGGAATGAAGGTAAGATGTGAGGCATAGAAAGAGTGCAAAAATAAGGGAGAACTTATAGCAAAGAGAGTGGGCACGGGGAACTGTGAATGGCTGAGCAATGAGATAAGGGCTGGGAAAGGTGAGGAATAGGGACAGGGCTGGCAAGATGAGGAGCCTGGGACTTTGGTGAGTGGAGAGATATGACAGGCCTGGAGCAGGGACAGTGTGGAAGGGACAGAACAGAATAGCTCAGGCAGGGCATATATGTGAAGGAGAGTGTGTGCAAGCTTAGTCACCAGACATCTGCCCAAAGTCTTGCCTTTTTCAGGCTGTTCAATGGAGAGTGACAGCCTGGACCACTGTCAGTGACTTGGCTTGCACCAGTGGTGGGGGACACCACTATGGTGTGGTATTCATCTCGCTTTTCTAAAAACCAACAAGCAAATTACCCCCTGGAATTTAAACACATGAATGTCTTCTGTTAAAAGACTATCACTGGGGTGGCAGAGTTAGTCACTCACAAGTCAGAGTTGGCTGTGCAGTTTTGGTTCACTTTTTCCTTGGAGATGGGCACGTGAGTAAATCAAAGGCGTCTCCATGTTTGGGCAGCTTTTTCTTAATCTGTGTTTTTGCTTTTGCTTTTCCTGAGAAAACTCTCCAGAAAATTTTACAAATAATGTCTTGTTTTATGTTTCCTGTTTTTTTTCTCGAAGACTTTAGATAGAAAAAAAAAAAGAAGATATTTTTAATGCAAGCTTTGTTCTCTCAGGATGAACAGAGGAGGAATTGTTAGTAATACTGAAGACAATGCTATTATTGCTTAACTTTAATCCTTGAAACTGTATCAAAATGAACAGGCAGTCTTAATTCTGCCTTTTCCTATTCAGTATACTTGACTGCTGTCTTTACTAAATATTTTTAGCATGGTTTTGTGTAGGTGACTGCGTGTGTGTAAGAAAGATATGCCATCTTTTTTTATTAGCCCACTCATCCACATGCTGTGATGAAAAACCGGCGTGTTTATATGTGTACAAGTATGTCTGTCTGCATAAATTAGAGGGTTTGTATCTGAATCAGGCAATGTGTTTCTGCAGCAGAGTTGCCTTTCTCCCCCAAGGCCTTTGAGCCAGTTCCTTGTTCTGAACTGTGCAGCTGAGAGGCACCAGTGGTGTTTCTAGCCCTCTTCCACCATCAAACATGTTTGTTAATGTCCTAGAACGAAGCTACGGAGCCAAAGATAGGGAGCCAAACCCAACTTCAGTCCTGGCTACCTGGAATCTTTCCATTGACCTTAATAGGACTGTGTTCAGACCCCTATAAACAGTTCAAAAGAGATAATGTAGATGCTTATTTTGTTTTCCTTTGGACCGCTTCGTGTGTTACACTGAGCTGTGTTTTCTTAGCATCACACTCACCCTGTACTTGGCAGGTACAATTATTTAACTTCTACCTGCCAGCTCTGCAGTCATCACCTCTTTCAGTTGGCCTGTGTGTTGGTAGGCTGAAACAAGACTCTGGGTGTGCTGGTGCTTGCAGGACACATCTTTTCCCCTTGCTTTCCACTCTTGTTTTCCTCTTTACCAGTTGTCTGCAGTCTGACTGACCTGAGCTTTGCTTTGGAGCTGCAGCTTTTCACAAACGTTGGAGAAGTATCATCTTGTGAAGGGGGTGAAATAAGGCGCAGTTAAGGATGAAAAGTGCCTGTTTCCAGGGCTTGAAATTTGAGAAAAAAGGAAGGAAAAGCCCTCAAGGAGTCAGGATGGAGGATTGTGTTTTCGGCTTCCAGTTTTGTTAGCGTCCATGTATCCTGGAGGCATGTGCGTGAGAGGAAAAGCCACAGAGTCAAGGCTCCACTGGGATGATAAACGTCCTCAGGTGCTTCTGCAGGTTCAGAAACGTCAGTCCCCCCTTTCTGTCGTTGGAGGTCTGGGGGCAGCAAGACCAGGCAGCTCAACACTAAGCCCCTATGCCCCCCTCCGACCTCCCAACTGGTAGAGCTGGGTCTGGTCAAGGCAAGAACAGGTTGATCCAAGCAGGCTGAAGGCTGCTGTTAAATGAGCTCTTCCTCTTTTGGCCACCCGTCTGCAAAAAGGGTCTCAGACGGGCATCAGCAGCTTGTTTTCCTGGGGTTTGACCAGGCCTTTTCCAGCACGTGGGATTTCCAGGCAAACTCCCATCCCAATGCTGAGCAGCTTGTCCTGGGGACAATCCTTGAAGCTGCCTTGGGTAGAGTTAACCTAAATAGCCCTTTCTCTGCCCCAGAAGTCAATGCTCCTGAAGCACTTCTGCTTTGAGAAAAAAGAAGGGAAAGGCTGTGGAAGCCTTTACTGGGAAGGTGGTGAATTACAGTGGAAAAGTGAAGGTTTTAACTTCTTGGCCTGCAGCTGCTTCTGCAAATAATGTCACTCAGCCAGGCTTCATAGCACTAGACTTCTTGGCTCAGCATCACCCTTTATAAAATATATATTTTCTTGATAGGTCGAGCACAACAATTCCCTCGGTTCCATAAAGAACATGAAAGAATGAGTTTTGATGCCCCAGGGAACTTGCAGTGTGCAGTGTTTTAAGGGAAAGGCCCTCACTTCATGCAGTGCTTTGGATTATTGTTCTTGAATATCCTGTTTCACATTATTTATCGCTGCAGAGTTATTTTTTATTGTCTCGTTCCCAGGCAATAAAACACATCGCTGTAACAAATCAAAAGAAAAAGGATTGTTTCACTTTAGGGATGTTTTGGCTCTGCTGATGGACTTCATGGTGGCCCCTGGCTCTCCCAGTGTGAGACAAGCTGGAAATCCAGACCTGGCCCCACGCACCGAGGCTCGTTCCTGTTTCTGGTTAGCCTGTCATCGGCTCCTGAGGGAGAGGAAGGTGCCCTGTTACTTTCTGAGCAAGATTTCAAGGTTAGCTTGTGCGAACTGGATTGTAAATAAGAGACACAGCGGGGTCTGGCTTTTTCTGGTGCAGTTGTTCCGACTTCAAGAGCACTTACCCTGATCGCTGCCCGTGCACAAACAGGTTTTGGCCCCATGTGCGGGTTCTTGACTTGCACAATACAAGGAAAAGTGATGCCAGCCCATATATTAAGAAGCATGAATGGGTAAAACACAAAAGAGCTTATTTTGTGCTAATAGTTTAGCAAAGGCATTCAGACACTTCTAAAGTTAGCACATTGTGCTGCCAAGAGAAACAGTGCAGCAGAGGAAAAATACCTCACTGGATAGCTGTCTACCAGCAGATACGTCCTGTTTTCCAGCCCAGACAAATACAGTGTGACTCTGCCAAGTATACATTTCGGTTTTCTTTGCCTTATGTGGGATAAATACTTCCCCCCCCTTCTAAAGTGAGTATAGTAATTAACGAGAAATCAAAGCTCCACCTGAATATAACACGGTGCTTTATCTGCAGCAAAGACTTTCAATCACAAAAATCACCTTGTCTCACCAATTAGCTGAAACCTTGATCAGCCTGTAATAGACTCCCTAATTCACATGTGGCTTCTGATTGCTCTTCCCAGCGCTGCTAAAATCTTCGGTTAGCATTGTGTCAGAGGTACTGCAAAGCAGAACTGTGTGAGAAACGGAACAGATTTGGCAAATGCGCATTTTATGACCAAAAATGCTGTTCTAAAAATACCTTGCCTTGCTCAGACCAAGAACGGAGAAGTTAGCAAAAGCCATGTTGCCATGAAGTTGCCATGCAGCTTCACTTGGGCTTCCCTGTCCTCTTTTTCGAATACAAACATAAGCATGAGTTTGTGTAATTAAAGACCTTATCAAGTACATGTCCAGAAGTAGACTAAATGAAGGACACATCAGCAAGCTTATTTCTGGTACTTCTCAACTTCTGAGTGCCTGATGCTGCGGTTTGAACGTGCAGGCAGTACAGTGTTTTTTGTGGAACATGGACCGTATTGAATATCCCCCAAGTAACACCACCTGTCACTGAAATATCAAAGGGTCTCAGCTGTGCACTGTGGACTGTAAGTAATTACAGTAAGTAAGGAGTCTCTGTTATTTTCCTGTCACTCAAGGCCCAAGGATGGCTGGGTTGATGCTTATTAATGATTTTTTCACTAGCAAAAAGCACGCTGCCCCAGCTCAGGTCCGGGGCCCTGCCGGCCAGGGTGATGGCCATGTGAGCAGCACCTCGGCGCTGGGACCAGGGCTTTCCTGTGCTGCAGTGGAGGAGCTGGGACTAATGGCTCCTCCTGGACAACCCCTCTTTTCCTGAGCAAACCCCGGCAGTTGAGAACAAGGTTGAGCTTGGACCCGAGCCCGCTGGGTGTGAGGAGCTGCCACCACTTGCTGAACTCTTCCTTGTACCTGTCCCAGTAGCTCGGCTGGAACTGGGCATCCAGCTGAGCAGCTTTGGTCTTGCTGCCTCCTTGTCAGCACCCACCGCCCTGCGGCACGTCCAGGAGCATCTCAGCATCTCTGAGGTGGTGGTGGTATTAGAAGCTCTTCCTCCAAGCAGAGTAGGAGCCGGCAGAGGGTTGGGCATGTGCAGAGCCTCAGAAGAAGCAGGATCTTTGTTGGCAATGTGCCCCTTTTACCTTTAGCCTAGGGTTGCCATTTCAGAATATAAATCAGTGAAAGTTTTGGCAGAGGATTAACTTGACACAAACCACATACCATTCCTCCTCCACCGACATGTCCAGTCTGTAATTTATATTCTTTTTTTTTTTTTTGATATATTTCTTTTCTGAGAATAATTTGCATCATCATTCATTTTAAAGATAGATTGTTTTGCCACGTATGATAGATCAACCCTGGCCCTTGGAAAGCTGGCATCCAGATGTACAGCTTGCAAAGAAAATAGGCTCTTGTGCAAGAGAGCAGCTGTGATATGAGATCACTTTATATGGACCTTTCTATCTTCCCCTGCTAGCACAGAATTGATTTCTTTTGCAATGAAAATTCCTCAAAGCAATTCTCTATCAATCGTAAAAGAAATACAAAATGGGAAAGTACAAGGCAGTGCATTCAGAGCGAGGAATTATTAACAGTAATGTAACCTAATGGCATGACAGCAGGGATAAATTTGGATCATGGACTCTGGAGTCAAGGTTCAGGAAATAGAAGTCTTCGTTTAAAGATGCAACCCAGAAATTAATCAGGATGAATAATATGATAATGTATGAACAGCAGCATTTAGAAGCTCCTAAGGGTTTCAAGGCTCTGTTGAACTAACACACATCCTTGTAGACAGCCCTGACTCAGAGAGTTTACAGTCTCGTGAGTCAAGCTGATAAACAGCAGGATAAAGGAAGGATTAATATTCTCATTTTGCAAATAGGGAATCAAGCCATAGTGTGATTTGGAGATAAATTTACCAAAAGGGTGCAGGCTTTCCAGTGCTTTGCTCTGAAGTGTGTTGTTCGCTGGAAGCCAGCACTGTGCCAGCAAACTCATGGCTCCTGAATGGCCGCACAGAAGAAGTGCCAAAGGATGGGATCTGCTGGAAAAAGAGCTCAAGATACGTGAGGTGTGGTTTCATCAGAGGGATGGATGAATGGGAGGGAGGAACATCTCCCTCCAAGGAGACCTCAGTGCTTTTCACTGCATTTCACAGCTCTTTTTCAGCCTCTTTGCTGTCAATAAGTCATTCGTCTTCACACTCAGGGTACTGAATGCTTGACAATATTTGCTCTGAGGAGCTGACTATGGCCTAGCAGTTAAGTTTCCTGTTTTCTCTGCTCCTCAACAAACAGCAAAAGTAATTTGGGGAACAAACAATCTGTAGGTGTCACTGTGGTGGGCTGAGAGGTGACCAAGCCACAGCTCAGTCCTGTCATACCTGTCAAAGTTGCATCCACACATGTAGGAATAGGGGCCTTCAGGTGTCTTTACCACATGCAGGAGAAAGTCAGAGGATCTTTCACAGCTATTGAGATCCCACCACGACATCCCACCCTCTGGATCAGGCCCAAGATTCCTGCTGTTAAAACAACTGGATTTGGTAAACCAAGTTTAGCTAATTTAGTGGGGACAATCCCAAGCAGAATATAGGCTGTGCACAGAATGGATTGAGATCAGCCTCAAAGAGAAGGACTTGGGAGTGTTGATTGTTGAGAAGCTCAACATGAGCTGGCAAGCCCCATCCAAGCTGCATCAAAAACAGGGTGGCCAGCAGGTCAGGGGGTAGATTTAGATTAGATATTAGGAAGAAATTCTTTACTGTGAGGGTGGTGAGACACTGAAATAGGTTGCCCAGAGAAGCTGTGGATGCCCCATCCCTGGAGGTGTTCAAGGCCAGGCTGGATGGGGCTTTGAGCAACCTGGTCTGGTGGGAGGTGTCCCTGCCCATGGCAGGGGGGTTGGAACTCAGTGATCTTTAAGGTCCTTTCCAACCCAAATCATTCTATGATTCTACAATTCTGTAATATTCCTCTATGTTTTGTGCTGTTTGTCAGGGGTACGTTGTGGCACGTACGGTGACCACTGCAAACAAGGGGACTCTCAGAAATCATATGTCCTGATCAGAGGAGCCTTCCCCAGAGCTTTGCTTGTGCAATGCAGAAGAAAATGCTTCCCAGATTTTGTGTCAGTGTCTCATCCTTACACACCTTCCTTCCCAAAATGCCACATCTAATATCACAGCGCCCTACTGGGCACTAGTAAGAAACAAATGCAGGGGTGGGTTTAGCAGAGGATGCCATAGGTCCCCCCCACCTCCTGTCCCCATCGGAAGGGGTGCAACTCTGTTGTGTAATAACATATCCCGGTCGGAGCTGTGCCCACACCACTGTGGAAGCTGCTACAGTGCCAGGTTTCTCACATCCTCCCCCGGGAAATGACTGGGGAGGTGCTGGTGCTGTTCCCAGCAGCTGGTGATCAGACACCAACTGCGAAACCTGCTCCAGCTTTATCCTTGTGAGGTGCTAGGGCTGCCTGGCACAGCAGGGCAGGGGAACCCTCCTTCCCAGGGAGCCCCCCAGGAGAAACCACCGCTCGCTTGCAAATTCAGGGTGAACTGGGTATAAAATACATGAAACCCAGGCAGGGAAAGATGACCAAATTTCACAGGAAAGGGAAAGTTGATCTCGACTCTAGAGTTGGCTGGTCTCAGGTGGGGAAGGGGATCTCCGATTTTCCCAGTGTTGCACTGTGCTGCAGGGAAAGGCAGTAAAAATTGGGGTGTCACAGAAGCTCAGTGGGTCATGGGAGGTGATTCTGCCCCTCTGCTCTGCTCTGGTGAGACCCCACCTGGGGTTCTGCCTCCAGCTCTGCCATAAGAAAAGAAAAAGGGCAAGAGAATCCAATAGCTAATTCCTCTCTGCTCTTTGGACTGAATTCCTTAAGCACATTACATTGCAAAGCACTAAACCATCCCAAAGCCCACATTCATATATAAGTAGTGCTTTATATTCTGTTCTGTTGCTGACAGACCTTCCTCTACGTTTCTGCCTAGCTCTTAATTTTCTTTGATGCTACTTTACTTTATTTATATTTATTAGGACACAAATAAAACATATGTTCTTGGGAAAGAGTGTTGCAAGTTTGCAGACTTCTGCCTTCACCTTTTAATGTGCTTTTCTGCTCAGAAAAGATGACAGACTTGAAAAATGTAAATCGAACATATTTTATGTTTGCTGAAGGAAATATATTTTCAAAATAGATGTGTGACTCGTTTAAAACCTTTGTGGTGAGTTATTCATCTGGGATTGAAGTGCATTATGTCTTACCATCAATAAATATGCCTGTTTAAATGAGAGGCAAGGCCATGTTTTCTCAAAGCTATGTTCTCACATTGCTTTGTTTTACAGCTCGATGTTACTTCTGAGACTGCTCCAGGTTTAAAATTTGCTTGCTTCTTAAGTAGAAATGAATCACATAATTTTGGCTTTTCAGTTTGTAGAGAAAGGATTTATATACACATTGCGCATTTCCACTGGTCTAGAAACAGAGAGGCTTTAATCAGGCTCTATAGAGTAGACTTGTGAATGAGAAAGTAAGTAAAAAAAAAACCCTCTTGTTTTACTCGCTGAGTAATTCTGACTCCAAATGTAAGAGGGGAGGGATTGTGACTGTAGACACATCTAAGGATCATGGTCCCTTGTTGATGGTCCCTTTCATCCCTGCGGGCAACGGGTTGACTGTTGTTGCATTATGGCTGGTGTACCAGCAGTGTCTGTAACCCTCTGGAGGTGTCTGCAAGGTGTTTTTGAATATAGGTGCCATTTCAGGAGGGTCTGCAAGAAAATACAAATATTATGGTAGGGCAGATCATTGGGCTGTTGCAGTTGGTATTGGCATTGAGAGAGAGACTGCTTGGCAAAGTGACAGAGAAAAAGGTTTTCCCTTCTCAGCCTCATGTTCTTAATCACCCTTTACAGTAAACCCCAGAGAACCCAACTCCCTGTGTCCAAGAGGCTTTGTCTAATCAACAGAAATGAAACAAATGCTGCTGGAGCCCTGGGACAGGCTGGCTTGTCTGCCCTGGTCTATGCCATAGACCTCTCCTCATCTCCAGAGCTGTGTGACTCTGTCCAGAACTGCCTTTGGGAATGTTCCCTGCTTCCTGAGCCACAGGAGGAATGCGTGAGAGAGCAGTAGCAGGCCTGCCAACAAAAAACTGAATTTCCATGCCCAGTCTGGTGCCCTGGCACTTTTCATTTACTAGAATGCTGCACTTTGTATCTCCAGTGTTCACAGTGGGTCTGCTGCATCCTTTAAAGAGAATGTGGTTTATTTTGAATGTACATCAAACTAGTGTGCTGAGTGGGACCAGCAACTTTTCCAAAGCGTGCCTTGGGCTCTAGAACTGAGGCAGCATGTTTGGCTCTTGGCACACATTTTTTCAAGAGCTCCAGAGAATGTGCCTGCCAAAATATCCATGCTTACTACGTGCAGTATATTTGCTTGCATGGGTGATGCATAGAGGGTGCAGGCTGCAAGCAGTATGTCTGCTGTGAGATTAAAGTCTTGTCTTTTAGCTTGGCCCTTAATTTCCAGTAGACAGACACCAAGAGTACCAGATTGACTTGATTGATCTGTCTCAGCCTGAACTGTAAAGATTTGTCACTGCTGAGGGCACTTTCATAATGGGATGGAGCTCTCATCAGTATCTTGCAAAAGTCCTTATGGTCTCCTGCTCTTTAGGCTGAGGCATTGAGAAGAAGCAGAGAAGCTGAGAGATTTTTGGGTTGTCACTGCAGTGGAAGCCATGATGTGACTACCAGCTTTCTATGCAGACAGCAGTGACACCTTAAAATGAGCTTTTCCGTCCTCTTCTCATTGCACATATGTTGCTGGGGTTTCGTAGATAATAGAAGAAACTGTGATGGCTCCTTCAGCACTTGGTGCAAGGCTGGACCATCAGTTGGTGCAGCATTTGTATGTGACCGTCCCATGTTTATAGAATCATAGAATCATAGAATTATATGGTATTGGAAGGGACCTCTGGAGATCATCTAGTCCAACCCCCTACCGGAGCAGGTCTACCTAGAGCACGTTGCACAGGAACTTGTCCAGATGGGTTTTGAATGTCTCCAGAGAAGGAGACTCCACCATCTCCCTGGGCGTCTATTCCAGGGCTCTCCACCCTCAAAGTAAAGAAGTTATGTTTAGGTGGAACTTATACTCAAGTTTGTGCCTATTTCCTCATGTCCTGCCACAACATGTTGCTGTCTGTCCCTTTTCTGGAGCCATTGCTCTCAACATCAACCCATTTGGACTATTTCAGTGAGAGCCTTTATCCATCTTCCTACTAATGTCTCTGGTTTCTGGGTTGATTGCCTCTCTGACCCTGCTAGGAGTCCTAGCAGGAGATTTGCTCCACAAAATGCAGTGATATTATTTGAAAAGGGAAAGAGAAGAAAAAACTGAGGTACCAGCTCAACTTTAACAGAAAAAATAAAAAGGAAGAAGAAAGGGTAAAAATAGCTAATTTCTGTTTCTATTCTGTGTGTGGATGATACTATTTAAACATGGTTGAGCTGACTGACAGTTATAGGAGTGATATTTATTTGGATATTCCTGAAGTTTCATTACTGCCTAGGATGCCCTTTGTGAGACATTTCTGAGATCAGTTCCCAGTGACAGACAACGTTTCTGCACCGAGAGGCTGATGGAAAAAATGAATGTTATCTCTTGCTAACAGGAAGGATATTTGCTTCCTGCCAGTGACTTGATGCTCTGTGTGATGGTCAAAGGCTGGGTTAATCTTATGGGGGTGGTTTGCAGTTCCCACAGGTGGATGGCATTTGAGATGCAACAATACTGAGTGTCAGACAGCCTCACATGGGATGGACACACCAGGATATGGTGTGACAAACAGACTGGAAAATCACAGTCTCCTAAATCATTTTGTCACTTCTGCTTTTTTTTTTTTAGTAACAAACCAGAACAAACTGTGCTCCTTGCCCCAGAGACAACGGGAACTTTTCAAGTGAGACTTTTCCCTCCCATATGGTATCCAGTTGCCCGGTAGAGTCAGACAGTAGCCTTTACAGTCCTTATTTTTTTTTCAGGAATTTGCCTTATAGTAACCAGCACTGTGGCAAAGGCTCTTTGATCGCATCTCAGGGACTTCAGGCTTGGGTCAGGAACCAGCAAGGGGCCATTCCCCTGGGGATGCCTGGAGGTAGCCACATAGTTTTGGAGGCCAGGAGAGTTTATGGGTGAGGCCATTTTGTCTCAGGGCAGGGCACAGATGCATCAGGGGCTCAGGGATGTGTGGGGGTACACAACAGCACTGGAAAGGATACGTTGGATGAAATGTTTGAGACAGAAGCAGGTAAGTCAAAGCTGTGATTAGTGTCCAGATGGCTAGGACCCTTGCAATGTTTTTCACTTATTTATAGTGAAACAAGAACAGGAAAAATTCCCCTGAGGAATCCTGAGCCGTGGCCTTGGCTGGCATCACTTAACGTGCACCAGCAGAACTCGGACGGGCTCAGCTGCAGTGGTGCGGATGGAAATACCCCAGAGAAATGGAAACCCAGCACCGGGAGCCAGCAAGTAACCTTGTGAATTGGTGACACAGGCACAAGTCTGGCTCTGCTCCAGGAAAAGCCTTTCTCACCTTTCTAATTAGCCGGGGTCTCACTGGGGAGTGCAGGAGATTCATGGTCATTTTACCCAGTGTGCTTTCTGTAATTTACTGTTCTCATTACAGAACACGAGATGATTTTTCACAGCAAGTCTGGAGGGAACTGGAACAAGCTTTGTCCAGGCTCTTGTGTCAGAGCCTATTTAATGTCTAAGCTGATTAAAAGCCTGCTTTCTTACAAATCACATAATAAAATGGCCTGCTAGCGCCGTGAAGGAGAGAGGGAAAATTTCATAAGGGTGGTGAATCTGAAGTCCAAAGCTGAATGGTGACTCCTAAAGGTTTGAAATCTATACAAAACAAGATCTAGAAAAGACCTTCAGCTTCCCCACCAATAAATAAGCTTTGTTTTTTTCTCGGTGCTTACAATCCCTGGCTAGTAGAAATGAGTACAGGTGTTACTGAATGCACTGACATCCCACAGCATTGAAGTGCTGAAATGGGAAGGGGACCTCTGGATACCTTTTTGAATTGTCTCTTCTCCATGTATCTGACAAGGTTTCTAATCACCAGCTGCCAGCCCTCCTCCTTCCCTCGTTCTTTGCAAATAGGAATTGTCTTCATCTTCCCCTGATGCTGCAGAGGAGGCACTGAGAGGAAGGTTAGCCTCCCAAATGTGCCTCCAGAAATGTCCCCTAGAAAAAGAATTTTTTGCACCCGGTGAAAGCCTGTGCTCCAGATTATGATCTACCTACCTTCCTCAGCCTCAGGAATGATGAGATAAGTGATGCTGCTGAAGATAGTGCTGTAAAAAATAAAGTGGCAAGGCTGCGTATATAAACTGTGCATCCAGTTTGAGGCTCCACCTGTCCCAGCAAGAAACAGAAATGCACCACGCAAGCTGTGTCTTTAGACCATGGGAGACCAAGATGCTCATACTCTGAATTTCAGACACAAGCACTTGTAAAGAATTGACTTTGCAAGACTTGATGATGCTCTGAAACGAAAAGGCTTATATTGCTTGTAAAGTCATATTCTCAGATCCGTTATTCCCATTATCCACATAAATGTCTAATCTTCTTTTGAATTGTGCTAAGCTCTTGGCACTGGCACTGTCTTGTGAAGTAGGTTCCAACGTAGTAATATTTTTTGAGGTCTTTTTTTTTGACATGGTGTAGTTTCTGGCTTGCAGTTTCATTGAATACCCTCTCTTTCTGGTATCATGAGAGGAAAAATAACTGCCTTTCCTTTTCATCACTTTAGCCTTGTAGTATTTTGTTTACTTCAACTGCTTCTCTTTTAATCATCATTTCCCTGAGATAAGGGGTCCCCATCTTTATGTTTTCTCTTCTCTGGCAATTGCTCTGTGCTTCTGAGCACATCCTGTGCCTTGCTCCATCAGGATCAAGGCAGGGGCTACAAGCAGATAATAATGTGACGAGCTTATTTGATGAACACATTCAAGGAGGGTATAAATATGAGAATATTACAATACCCCTATGAACTATAAGCAAGCAGAAAAATGGCTTAATTAATGGAGCAAATTATTCCCTATGGATTACTTGTCCAGTTCTGTCACTAGCACTTAAACATAATGGTGACCAACTAATTAAAAACTGTAGAACCAAATTTATCATCTTGAATAGAAAGAAATATTGTGCTCGGGCTATTTGAAGGCTGAACTTGGACATTTACCTTATATTATGCATACTGATGTGATGTATGTGATGTATAAGACAGTCATAACAAAGTTTTAACTATAAAATAGTCAGTGTTTAATAACCCCACTGGCTTTATCCTGAATGTTCTTTTCTTAATGCACTCCTGTATTTTGTGTAAAAATGAAGAATGGATAATCCCCGAAAGGGGAGGATTATTCAGTTTTTCGTCTTAAAGTTTCAAAGAGCACTTCAAATCCCAGAATTATTTATGTAACATTTCTGAAAATGAAAATCTTTGAAACGCCTGCATTTGCTTGAAAGCATACCACGAAAGGGCTGCAATGACAGGAACTGCTATTTGTGTGGGAGGGAAGCCAGCCTTGTTGATCTGATTTCATATTGTAATAGGATTTTTGATCCGGTGTTTTCATGGGGGAAGCTCTAAGTGTTTTGTGCCGGGCTTTCTCACAGCTTGACTCAACCTCTCTTTTGCATTGGTGACCTCCCCTGAGCTTTGTCTTTTGTGAAGAACGTGCTGGCAGTGATGGGGGTGGCGAGCCCCACAGACGTCAATTTTCACTTTGCTCCCGTCTGAGACCTCTCGTGTGGTGCTTGGCAAATTGCTTGCGCCTCGCTGACAGCTTTCCTCCTCGCTCCCTTCCAGGGAATGTCCTGAACAGGTTTCATAACCACACGGAGGTTTCTCACGTCTTAGAAAAATACCCATGTAAGTAATCTTCCATGCACAGTAAAAGCCAGTGATGTTTTATATTGAAAACATTTCAGGGGTTGAAATTTTTTGTCTTCACAGAAATTTAATTTAATTGAATTTTGATGGGTAATTAATAACTGCCCACCCAAAAATCAGAGAGAGCCTTTCTAATGCTCCAGGTAATACAGTCAGTTGTGTGTGCCTGAGGAGTGCTATTGGCTGGTAGGTTGGAGCTGGCGAACCTCAGGGTGGCTTTAGCAGGATGGGAAGGTCAAGGAATGGTTTCCAAATGTGGATTCCTGCTCCTGTTTGTAAGGACAGCTTGATATGGATAGTTCCCTGGCTTATGGTGGGGTCTGGGAGCAGCAGTGATGCCATCAGCACCTGGAGGTCTACTTCACACAGAGTTTGTACAAAACACAGAATCACAGAATGGTAGGGGTTGGAAGGGACCTTCCGAGATCATCTAGACCATCCCTCCCACCAGAGCAGGATCACCCAGAGCAGGTTGGACAGGAATGCATCCTGGTGGGTTTTGAATGTCTCCAGAGAGGGAGACTCCACATCTCAGGGCAACCTGTTTGAGTGCTCTGGCACCCTCAAAGTAAAGAAGTCCCTCCTCATGTTCAGATGGAATTCCCTGAGCTCCAGCTTGTGTCTGTTGCTCCCTGTCCTGTTGCTGAGCACCATTGGAAAGAGTCTGACCCCATCCTCTGGACACCCGCCCTTCAGATATTTAAAAGCACTGCTGAGGTCCCTTCTCAGTCTTCTCTTCTTCAAGATAAAGAGACCCAGGTGTCTCAGCCTTTCTTCATAAGAGAGGTGCTCCGTTGCCTTGATCATCTTTGTAGCCCTCTGCTGGACTCTTCCTTTTCTCCTTTGCTACTCTGGCTCTTGTTATCATGCAGAGGTGATTTAAAAATGCATAAAATCTAAAAACATGAAAACGTAAACTTGTAAATCATTTAGCAGAAAAGTCCTCAAGATGGATATTTTGAAAATGAAATCATGCCTTACTCAGGAATAAACAGAAAACCTCTAAAACTGTAGCATCAAGAGGTATTTGAGGGCTGTGGGGCTGGCTGGGGCTGTGGGCACGCTCTGCTGAGTGAAGGGGGTACAAGGAGCAGCTCTTTGCGGGGAGGCAGTGGTGCTCCTGGGGAGGCTCAGGGCCAGGGCTGGAGGGACTGAGCAAGGCAGGACGTGAAATGCACCCCGTGAAACACATCGCCCGCACTGTCCTGTTACGTGGAGAAGTGGAATCTGTACATAAACCATGGAAAATGATTAATTTACAGGGAGTTGCAGGCACAGAGGTTGCGTCACTGACAGCCCATACAAATTCCCTGATCTTATCCAAGTTCTTAAGTTATTTCCTAATAATCCATATAATTAGAAATTTCAAAGAGCGGTAATTATGCCCATTAAAGTTTTAGTGACATATGCTATGAAATAGCATCAGCTGTGCATGAAGCAGATAAACGTTTTAACGCAAGTTGAAACTCAGGAACTTTTCCCTTCTGTTCCAGTTGGTTGCTGAGCTCCAGCCTGCCAGGGCTCTGCTGAACACAGCTGCAAAGAGCTAGCAGCAGAAGGTAGCTTCAGGGGAGCCTGAAGATGCTTTTATTGTCCATCTGGGAAGCAAATCGAAAGATGTCATTAATTTTCTGTCAAACAATAGCGCTAGAGTAGCTCAAATGCCAAAATAGTTTCCTTCTACGGCTGCTTTAGTTATCATAATCAATAAGAATCTAATTTTGGGGCGGAAACCGTGCAACTGGTAAGGATAATTGTTCTGTGTTGTGTATGTGCTGCGGCAGAAGAGCTGGATGTTGTAACAGCAGACAGAGACAGGCAGGGCATGGCAGAGCTGGCACAGAAGCTGGTGGCACCACCGTGCTTTCCCCGTGACAGTGCACACCATGCCAAGCAGGACAGCAGAGCGAGTGATGTAGTGCCATGGCAATTTTCATTTCCCCCCAAACACCCCCCCGAAATGATGGATTAAGGTCTTCATGAAGGTCTCTTGACTCTTGAGTCACACAGGGAGCCAGCGAGGCAGCTGTGTGTCTTGGGAAGCTGGCCTGCCTCTCCCCCTCTTGCCTTCCTCTTGGTTCCTCTCAGTCAGCCTGTCACTCCTCTCCTCTCATAACAGGGCTGGTTTTGAATTTAGTTCTCACGATGCACACAATAAGCATTAAATTCTTCACTTTCCTATATTCTTTTACTCAGGCCCCATATAGTCCTGGCTGCATCTGATGTGGTTCACAGTCTGCTTTCCCCCCACACACCCCTATTTTATTCTTGGAACAATTTCAATTGCCCATGGTGTCTTTGGTCCTTTCTGTCACTGTTTGGGTATCCACACAGAAAATCTCCATAAAGATAAAATTTTGTCTGCCTAAATAGCTTAGGATAGAGTGGACAGTCATGTAGACACTGAATAGCATAGGCACAAGCCCAGTCTCTTGTGATATGCCCTTATTTTCTAGCTCTACCTGTGTCTCCATTTCTTGCCTTGGTATAAAATCACTGCTTCTCTAAGAGCACTTAAAAAATTCTGTGTGATCTTGCAACCGCTAATTACATTATAATTCATACAAAAGTGGTGACTCTGTGGGTAGAAGTCATCAAACAGATTCCTGCAGCTTCCTCTCTCACTACTTATCTTTTAAGATTTCATCCCAGTAGCACAGAGGGCTCTCGAGCAAAAGCAGTGCAAAACGCTTTGCAAAACCATTGCGAAATACAGACTCTTCCACCAAGGGCTAGCAGGCTGAATAAACAAGGGGTAAAAAGGAGGTGTGATCATTTCACATCGAGAAAAAATATCTCACAGAGAAAAGAAGTGACATATAGGTCTGATAGGGCTGAGAAGTTATTTCTGAAGCTCAGGGGAAGGAAGTGTTACCCACAGCACTCGGAGGGGACAGCCCTTGGTTTCTTCATGGCAGATGCCGGGGAAAATATTCAAACGCTTTAAATTAATGTTCCTATCAAGGAAGGTATCAGCACGTAGGATGAGCAAGGAAGGTGATGTGCGTGGTACAATCAAGTAACTCTAAGGTCTGCCCATGGGAAGGAGGTGGACCACAGGGTGGTCCCATCAGGGTGACACAGGGCATGTACGGAGTCCCACCACACCATGCGTGGAAGATGGGCTCGTCCCCGCGATGGCGGCAGAGTCGGAGCTGCTCTATCCAGTGAAAACCAGTTCCATGGGAATCATATGGAGATATTTATCGTATTCCCTCCAGAGCTGGGGGTTGTTTGCTTAGCTCCCCACGCTACCTGGGGAGGACGATTAACACCATAAGCAGCAGCCCCCAAGCTTTGCAGGGCTGCGACGCGCTGTAAAAATAGAAGCAGAGCCCCACTTTAAAATGGTTTGAAACTGCTACGCCATGTGGTGCCAGGCAGGGAGAAGCTCAGAAGGGAAAGCAGCATTTTACTACAAATCAGGGTTTCTCTGTGAGTCCTGGAGGGAGGGGATGGGGCACAGGCCGGAGCATGGCCTCGGCTGCTGCGGATGAAAAGGCGCTTCTGTTCAGCCAGTGTCCATTCATCTGTGTGAAAAGAGTTGGTGGAGACCAGGTCACACCCTCCCTCACAAGGCTCGTCCTTTCGAGGCTGTGTGGGTGGATGCTCTGAGCACATCTGCTCGTGGGAAGCCTGTTTGGGGCCAAACAGGGGGTTCCAGCTTCCTCCAGTGGTGGAAACACAAGTTTTTCTTTAAAAAGAAAAGGTCAGGGGCTGCTTTGGCTTGCAGGAAATGTTTCTGTCTCTCTATTACAGCAGCAAGACCAAGTCTTTGGTGATTCAGAGGTGGGAGATGGAGGGACTGGAGGTTGAGGAGGTGGCCTCAATCTCTGGAGGGTGGCAGCCAGGCTGTGTCTGCACTGAGTAACACTACTGGATGGGCACCTCTTCGGTGGTGTGGTGGTGGTGTGGTGGTACCTGCACTTGTCATCACCAGCCCTGGCTTCCCAGGACACAAAAGATGCCAAGCATTGTCAGAGGCAGTTCTGTAGTTGGTTTCTTTCCTTTTGGCACTTTGTTCTCCTCTACTCTGGGCTCCAAGACCTGGCTGCTGGGAATTACCCTGGCTGCTGGTATGGTAGGGATGTCCACACTGAATCCCCAGTCCCCACAGGAGTCTTGGATCTTTGAGTCTGTAAACACTGCTCTTGTCTCTCCCCATGCTCTTCAGGGATTTAGCTGCACCAGTGTAAGGTATATTTAGAAATACAAACAAGAGAGCCTGTGGGGCACCCGGTCGCTGTGGCAGTGTGGGAACGGTGGAAATAAAACATCCCAGTTGTTTCCAGACATTTCACTTGGATTTGCTCTTACGTTTTCTGCATCGCTTTGATCTCTGATCTAAAAAGCTCTGTTTGTCTCAAAAGCTGCACTCCGTTTTCAAGTTATGCAAAGAAACATGCAGATGGTCTGAACTCTTCAAACAAAGATTCTCCAGCTAAACTCCTGGGTTTCAAGTGTCCCGGGGCACTGAGCAGTTAATTAATTTCCTAGCCCTTTGTTTAACATCTCTAACTCTTCACTTTGGTGCTGTCCCTCAGTTTGGGACAGAAAGTAGATTTCCCCCTTGCTTCTGGAACTGTGATTCAACCAGGCTTTTGCTGTGATCTGCAAAGCTTTGCAGCACATATTATTTCAGATGGCTCATAGGAAACCAATTTTAGCTGTGACAAAATGTTCTGAACTTGCTACCACATTTTTATTGCTCTTTGGCACTGGATTGATTTTCTCTTATTAGCTGGAGCTGACTGTGGCTTTTTTTATCAGACAATCCTGGAAAGCAGCAAATCAGTCTGGAGCTCAGCTGCACAAAGCGAAGTTGCTTTGCTTATTGATGCATGCTTTTAGATCACTTAAAGTGTAACAAGAGTCAGCAATTTAGCTGAATATGTTTGGTTTTCCGCTTTGATTGAAATTCACAGTTTAGAACATTAGCAGAATTAATTTGCTGGAGATTCTTATCTTTCCCAGTTAATTTGAATGAAGTGAGGTATGTAAATGTATGTACTTTGCAAGCTCTTATCTTTACCATTTCAAAACAAGATTGATTCTGGCAAAAAGATTTAAAATCCAAGCAGACAATGATTGCTGGAGGCCTTGGCTGGGGAAAAGGGTTGTGATTCTGCCTGGAGTGTGTAGGGAAAGCTTGATATGGTATTTTTGCAGAGCTGAGGGGGGAGATGAAGGCAATTTAGATGGCAGCGAATGTCATTTAAAGGCAGAGAGAGCAAAGATGCCTGGCTGCAGGAGGCAGGCAATCCTGGCTAATACTTTTAGTGGAAACTCCTAGTTGGGAAATGGCATCTGAGGAACCTGTGGGAGACAAGATGCAGCTGGGACACAAAGCTGAAGATCCTGGAGTTCTGACAGGACTTTGAGGAGGCTATGGAGAGGGTATTAGGCAGCTGAATATTTTGATGTATATGTTGAATTAAACGACTAATCCACAGGAAGAAAAATGACCCAGGAGAGCCTGTGATCATGGGGGCAGGGGAAGCAGCTGCAAGAGACTTGAAGCACTGACTGAGGTGGAGAAGGTAAAGGAGAAACAGAGGGAAGAGAAGGCAGCAGGAGAGCAGATAGCTCTACATAGAGAGAGGTGGAGAAGCAGAGACAGCCATGGGATGTAGTTGGGAATGAGATAGCCCATCAAGGAGACAGAGCTAAAGTACCTTTATCCTCACCCTCCCAGAGCTCCACTTTCCCTCTGGACCTTGGCTTGAGGCAGGGGGGAGTACAAGTGCTGGGATCCCAGCAGGCAGCAAACAGAGAAGTCAGATGTGAACTTGAGAGTCAGGAAAGGAGTAAAGCCCTTGGGAGAGGCCTGAGCTTTCCTCTCAGAGCTGCCAGAGCAGCCACTACTGGGCGAGTCTCCAGATGACTCTCTGGAGAAGAGGGACCACCAGGCTGCACAATCTACTGGCCACCCTTAAATTCATACAAAGATGTCAGGCTATTATAGGAGACCCTGGAGAGCAAGATCTTATATGGTCTGAGGGGTGATGGCCCATATATAACAGGGTTTTGCACTGGTAACTTGCCAGAATAACCTCACAGAATCACAGAATGGTATGGGTTAGAAAAGACCTTTGAAGATCATGTAGTCCAACCATCCTGCCATGGTCAGGGACATTTACTAGATCAAGTGGCTCAGAGCCCCGTCCAACCTGACCTTGAATGTTTCCAGGGACGGGGCATCCACAACCTCTCTGCAGAACCTGTTCCAATGTCTCACCACCCTCAGTGTAAAAAAATTTCTTCCTTGTGTCCAATTTAAATCTACCTTCTTTCAGTTCAAAACTCCTGCCCCTTCTCCTGTCACTACAGGCCCTGGTAAAAGTCTCCCCATCTCTCTCCTTAGCCCTTTCCTCTCCCATACAACTCCCTGTGATTTTGTTTGATTTTTTTTACCCCTAGCAGGAAACGTGATGGATGTCTATGGCTAGACACTGATTTATTTTTAGTGTTGCAGTATACATATTCCCTTCTTGGGCTGCAAATGATAACTTCACACAGTTTGCTTTTGCAGTGGAGGCTCATGTTAGCATGATTCATTTTCAACATTGAAGATTCCTGCACTCAAGGCAGGTGCTCATATTTTTTAGATAGTTTGTCCATCTTTTAGTATGAGCTAGTATTTCCTTGCTCAGCATTTATGCCTGTGAAAAGAGCTTTCCTACAATGTAAAGTCACATAAAAATTTTCCATCAAGAAGGAAATCAGAGTCTAAATGCGCCCTCTTTCAAATGCAGTTTCAAATCTTCCCCACTTGGAAAGGGGGGGTCTCTGTAAATGAGTAAGGCATGGCAGTGATCCCACTAGGGAAAGGCCTAGGGCAAGTGTTATTGGGAAAAGCTCTGCTCTCTCACACGCATGGATCTGTGCCACTGTCACCAGTATTTGTCCTCCAGCAATACCTGGTCCGCCAGCAGATGCAGTGAGATGGTCAGCTCTGCTCTACAGAGCAGATGGTCAGGAATAGCCACGTACATCAGCAGGGCAGAGCAGAGACCCCAGGTTTCACTGCCCTGGCAGTGCCCATCCACCGACTTGATGGCACATCTCCCCTAGCTGTGGGAGCTCTAGCACTCATCATTATTTTCTGGCAATCAGCACTAGCTTCCCTCTCATCTGGTAAGATTTAAGGATGAAAGCGGGCTGCGTCCCTCGGCTCGCCCTTAAAAGGGAAGGAAAGATTGCTTTTGTGGCCTTTGGGGTCTTCCCTTAGGAGAAACAAAGAGAGCTTTGCCACTGGATCCCCGGAACAGGCTGCAACATTAATGCCTTTAAGGGCTACAAAATATGAAAGATAATAAAACTGTCAAAGAAAGCTTTAAAGTCCAATGTGTGGGAGTAACACAAAGGCACCAAGCAAGACAAGTAAATACATGGCTGCAAAGACTTTTTTGTTGTAGCACAAATTACGTAGAATGTTGAGGGCATGGGGAGAAGCCCTATGGTTTCTCTCTTGGTGATGGGTTTCCACTGCAGGTGATAAATTTGTCACATCAGTTGTCATCTGGATCTTGTTTCCTCAAGGCATTTTAAAAGTGTTCCAAGTTACAATTCCAATATGTTCCACTGAACACCTCCAAACCCACACCAGAATAAGTGAATTAGCAGCAGCACTTTGAATTTAGAAGCTCTAAGGATTACAGAACACTTATACAGTATAAGCATCCATTTCTGAACATTAAAATTAGTCTTTTTATCCAAAGTTGGTCACAAGAGAAAATCAGACTAATTTTTAAATCACTGAGCACTCAACAGCTCTGACTTCTGAAGGAGCCATAGGGTGTTGAATACATTTGAAGATCAAGCCAGGTACTGCAGTGCTTACATTTTCACTTAGAAGACAAATGCTAAGCACTCATTTCCAAAAACCTTGCCATAAATGATTTGCCAAGAACACAAAACATCATATAATAGATGTAAATCAGGAGAAAGCCAGGGGATGTGATTTCTAATTTTGTTGCCAACCATAGTAAGTTTGTCGTGTTCTCCTAATATTTATTGTGAGTCTTAAAAGTTCCACTACTTGTACTGTGCCACCAGGCATGAATCCCAGGTTTTTTGGAAACCCTGTGAATGTACTCCAGTGACACCACATCCAGAAGGATGGTAAAGAGGTTCTGTATTGAAAATTTGTGTGGAATACTTGATTTCTTGACTGTGCAGCCAGGCAGAAAAGTAGGGAGAAAAATTATCTGTCAATCAAACCCAACATGTTCTGCAGCTTTGTAGGTATTTCTCTGGATTGGAAGTGCTTTTGAAGAATAATTTTTATCACAGCCAAATGAGCCAAGTTAGGCTTGCTATGAAATGTCTTGGGTTTGGTATCTGTGGGAACAAGAAAGAGGAGAGCAGAAGCATAAGATAAAAAGTGGGGCTGTGTTTGTCCCTTTCTATAGTGTAGTTTATGTTTTTCCAGGGTACTCCCAAGGTAGAGGCAATACAAGTTGAAAATGCTTTTCTTCTCCTTGACAGTGTGTGAACCTATGTTCAGGAAAATACTAAGTTGGGGGTTTATTGGGTATTGTTGGGGGGGTGGGGTCCGACAGTCCTGGCTGCTGAAGTTGCCCAGATAAATCCCTTGGGAAGAGCAGACCCAAGGCATCCCAGGAGCCCCAGGTCCAAACTCTGTGCAGCTCCCTGACACCATGCCCAGGGCATGAGCTGCTGCCTCTTCCCAACAACCAACCTGGACCTCCAGAAATTAGACCCCAGCAGCTGCTTAGTGCTGTGCTGCGCTGTGCAAATCCACAAATTGCATCACATCATGAGAGCATATAATTGCTGCCATGTATGCTTGAGCTCCAAAAATCCCATTGGCCTGCCATGTTTCTGCTTAAAGATACTGATGGGTAGGAATTAAGTTCAAAATGCAAGTGATATCCCCACATAAAAGAGAAAAAAATGCTGAAGTTATATTTTTCCAAAATGAAAGTGTTCTTATTCAAATGCTTTAGTGGCTACTTGCAGCAGAAGAATTCTCATTGCTTAAGATGTTGTTAAGTGGTGTTTAAATACAGTCATATCAGATAGATAAACGTGTGCATGATAATGTTATCAGCCAATGTGAAACTTCTTCAGGGATCAAGCCTGGTAAAGAATCAACTCTAGTTAGTGAGCATGTATTGCTGCTCTCTGTTGGGTGCTGTGAGAACTGCCCAGTTATGAATAATGTGAATGGGACTGGTTGAGTTAAGAGCAAGTAGGATGGTTTAAAAAATAAAGCCTTATTTCTGTTGAAGTGTTAAGCCTCTAGAAGTTTTCATTCGGTGGTGTTTATGATGGATATTCCTTTATTTAAACCAAACCAAAACATTACTACTTTCTGAGTGTTGTCAATATACTTTTTGGTACATTTCCAGTAATAATTGTGATAAATGCTATTGCTTAAATGAAGACTTGGGGACCTCGTGAGGAGGTGAGGAGTTGCATTGGGGAGGGCTGAGCTGGCAGCCCAGCAGCAAGAAAAGAGAAAAGAACTCCCAGGTCCCACATGGTGTCAGAGGGATTGTGCACGGGAACCAAAGCTTTGGAGAGGACATTTGCTCTGTCTTTGAAGTACATCTTCACTGCTTTTTGAGGTTTGTACACCTACCTCAGATAAAATCCCCCTTTTCTTCGAAGGGTTTGGTTTGGGGATGAAGACGACTATTAGGAGACTGCTGAAGCAATTTCTCACGTGGAAGACAGCCTCAAATGTATTTGGGATTGCTTTCTCAGGAAGGCTTGTTTTGTCCCCTTGTTCCAGCTAATGACCTCCATTCTCAGACGTGTGTTAAAGTGGTGCCTGTACATCTTAATACAGCTACTGGGTGACCACATCTGCAAATGTTGCCCAGCCATTATTTGCAAAAGGCCAATAATATATTTTTATGCACTTACTAGATAATATAAAAGTAAAGTGCAGTCTTCCACAAATAACTTATTTTACAGAACAGCTTTTCTGAGTGCTGGGCCGTTATTATGTAAGTGGCTTTTTTTCCAAATGGTTCTCTAATTTGCATGCATACACTGTTTATTCTGGACAGTTTACTGAGCAGCCATCCCTGGGCAACACACTACAACTGCACTCCTGTTCTTTCAGGCATCACCCACTCAATAGTAGATCTTTACTAAGCAGATCCATCCAGAGATTACACATCCCTCACAGTAAAGTGAAGGTGACTCTGCTGAATATGCTGGAGATTGCTAAGGCTGAAACAATGGATGTTGGAATTTTCTTTCCTCCTTCTGTAGATCATCTTCTTTTTTTAATTTATTTTAACCTAAAAAAAATATCTAAAATTGGAATCATATGCTGAAAAGTAGGGTTTATGAAATAACCTTGTGTGCTTCCAGTTTTATAGGGAGAGAGGCAAGGAAGGAGTAGAGCAATCCTAAAATAGCAGGCATCAAAGATGGGAGTGTGAGAGGCTCTGAGCAACTTCCTCTCTGAGAACAAATTCAGGATATGGGAAAAAAACCGTAACTGTTTGTCTGATGATTATTTTAGTGTAAATACAGCAGCATGTTTTACAACTGAGTGGGAGACTTGCATTCTCCTCCTTTATTCTCCTAAAGTAATGACATTAGGATTCCTGCAAACCAGCTTGTTTATGCATTAAGTATTTCTGCCTTATTTCTGCCTTTGGTTTTATTTTCTATAATGCTCAAGTTTTGCTACACTGTTTATACAGTGTTAAGCAATGGAGATGGAATAAGGTCCAAGGGACAAGGTGGAGAGAAAAGCAGATAGAGGAAGAAAGAGGAAAAGAGGTGGAGATCTAGAGGAGGTAGTGAGGGATTCACCCACTCATATGAGTCCAGATTTAAAGTGTGACTCAAGAGGACTGTTTGGACAGAGTCCACTCAGGGGTTTGTGGCAGATCACCAATATCATTGCACAAGCCCAATTAGCAATGGTTGTAACATCTGCAGATATGGGCAAACACTGGAGAGTGAGGCAGCTGTGTGGACTCACTGTTGAAGATGAGTTCTGCAACTGTCCACATTATTTCAAGCTGCAATGGTTTCTTTGAGTTGTGGTGCTCAGTAGATTAGTGGGGTCTGGGCACCTTGCTCATGTAAAATAAGACCTACAAGACAATAAAAACATTGAATAATCCAGATACCTTTGATTTCCCAAATGACATTGTGCTGGTGACTTGAACAATGGACATCTTTTGATGTTCATACAGAACTGAGATTGACTATAACAGTGCCATGATGGGCCTGTCAGGAGAGCGGGAACACTACTGTACCTCTTAAATGCTGCAAGGTAACAGGCTCCCATAAGTTTCAGTTTTAAATCCCACATTTTCCCTGGTTTCCTCACTGAGAGGAGGCCTCAGTTCTTGCCAGGGGTGTTGTTTGGAGACAAGTTCTTTTCCTCCTCTGTGTTTGTGTTTGTTTCCTAATCTTCTTACGGAGGGCTGCATATTTTTCCCCTGAAACACAGCCTGGTGCCAGCATGCAGCATTAGTACCCAAGCCACATGCTCCCAAGGGCAGTTGGGGGGAAGTAAGACTTTATGGATCCAGTAAGTGCACGTGGAGGAGCATGGTTAACCTCTGAAAGAACTTCCAAGGACATGTGTGGGTGGGCTCTTTGCTACCTGCAACAACCAAAGAAAGACTAGGCAGCTTCCTAAGAGATGTTCTGAGATCAGCAGCCTTCCATCCATGATGGGCCTGTTTCTTTGTCATACAAGACATGACACTGCTTATGTCCTAGTAAATAAAAAATTAGGCCTAAGGCTGTGAAGAAAGCAAGATGGGTTGGTCCTCCCAGAGTCTGACTTGTTGTTGTGTAGCCTTGTTGTGTTGAACTGCTGTTGCTCAGCCTTGAAGACTAAGGATAAATAACTGAGTCCATTGAAACCAATGGGACTTTGGATTTTTCAGGAGCTAGCATCTCTCTCTTAGACTCTATGTCTCTCCCAGGAGCATGAAGAAGAGTCTGTGCTCTGTTTAGTTAGACAAAATGACCGGTGATTGCTGATACCCACCATGCTGCGTGGACACCTTCACCTCTGCTACAGTGAACACAGGGGAGGTGCAGACCCTCTTAGAGGAGTGGGACCAAACAGATCCCTGCTGGCCTGGCTCCACCACCCAACAGAGCAAAAGCACTTGCACAATGCCAGACGTTCCACAGTCATGAAATATGTACTAGTTTTGTACACAGCGTAATGTCAGGGGGATATATATGTACTTTTTATTCTTTTATCCAGACACTGTCACATCTTTGACCTTCCTGTTTAGTAGACTTGTTCCCTGTCAAGAGAGCTCAGTGGCTTTGTTTCAGCACCTGTCAAAAAGAGAATTGCTTCTCGGAAGGTGGTGTGCTGTTGCTTTCTGTTTACAAACATGGCCCTTTCTTCTTGGAAGCCCTGTACTGCACGGCCCCAGGGCTGAGCTTCCTGGCAACCCGGCTGGATTGTCCATTACTCACTCGCAAGGAAATCATGTTTCTGAGAGCCAGGACGCAGTCCTTGTAGTGAAGTTGTAGTTCTACAACGCTTGTATTTTTCCCTACGCAGACTGTGACACTTGTTGTTTCCCGGTGCAGTGTCTTATCCTTTCCTGGAACATGTTCAAGACACTGCAGTTATTTATTTTAATGAAGAAGTGCTTGGTAGGACAGACAGGAGGAAAGGCAGATGTGTTACTACTAAAGACATTGCAAGAGAAAGATTGCAGTTTAGGTAGGACTGGTGTACGTACAATGTCAAAATCTGTTAATCCCAAGTAAAATGTAGTTCTTGAGGAAACAAAATTAAAAAAAAGAAAAAAAAAAGAAGCTGGGACACAGAGTTGCCAAGCCAAGATGATGAAGTATTTAGACTCTTCAAACTGATAGCACTTGTCTTATCAGGTCTTAATTTCTACATGTCCCAGTTTCTCTTCTCTGAAAAACAAGACTTCTTTGGAGGTGAATTTAAAACAAAATCCTATTTCAGACAACCAAGGGATGTGAAAAACTGAGGTTCTTGTCCAGTCTAAGAACACAGCCTGGGGGAAGAGTGAATTCTGCCTTAATAAGAGGGGAAGGGAGCTGTGCATCCATATCACCTACCCTGTCTGGGGAGGCTGGCATCCCTCCCTGACTGTTGGGAGGTCGGATTTTGCCTTCAGCCCTCTCTGTCCTGCTGAACTCACATTTATAGACTCTGAGGATATAAGTATAGCAATCAATCTATTGTGTTATTAATGGAAATAACTGCCAGTAATAAATCTGCCATTCAGAAAGCACTCAAGTGAACAAATAAACATTAAGAATTGACCCTGAAGTGAGGAGTTGTGAAGATGTACCTTGCAGGTCTATTCCCCAGGGGGAACGATGGAGGGAGGAGACATAGCTTTCTGCACACCCATGAGATGATGCTTGGCTGTGCTTGCCAAGCTTATGAGAGTCCTCTGTTGAGATCAAAGATTCATCTCGTCTAAGGGTCAAGCCACGGGCCCTGGGAGTATTTTCATCTGAGCCCCTCTCCCACAGGCACAGCCTGTCCCTCCCTTTCATTTTTCCTGATGCATTTAAAGCCATTATCTAAGTGTTGGCTGCCCTTTGTGACTCCTCAAGCCTCATCATTTTCATGTGATCCACACATGTCCATGCATCTTTGTCTGGGTTTAAAATGATGCTACCGCAAAAAAACCCTAAAAATCAACCAACCACCCAAACAACAGCAGTCATGTGCCTGCCTCAGGGACACATACTTGAGTCCTTCTGTCATGGGCCCAGTCAGAGATTACATGCAGTTCAGTCTAGCATGTGGCCAGCTTCATCCCGTCTGCACTAAATTCCTCAGTACATGAAGCAAGGAGTTCATATTACTATTTTAAATAGTCTTATATCACATGATAATGATCCTGTGTCCCCATTCACTGGTGCAATAGGACACTAATGCAGCTACAGCTTCTTGGACTTCTTTTGGGATGTGCATGGTATGAGGATATCTGTCTGCCTCAACCTGGGTGACACTGAGTCTGGTCTATGGAGAACAAGCTCTCCTGGGCATAGGTGAAGTTTAAGTTCAGTTACATGCCTAATTGCCTAATGACAACACATGCTTACAGGGTTAGGAGTAGGGTTATTATCTCGGGAGAGAAGGAGACGGATGCAGGTCCCTCAGGCAGCCCTGGAGACCATCCTAGGTACTAGACTGACTGATGTTGGAGTGGAGCTTTCTAAATCCTTTTTTTTTTTTTTATCTTTCACTTTACAAAAAACAATTAATTCTTCTTTGGGCCAGCAACAGCTATAATGTATAAGGGTTTATGAGTCTCAGGGTTGGTGGGTGAGGTGTCCAGTGTCTGCTTCAATAAAGGTGTACTTGTTTTATAGTACTAGAACTCCTTCAGCAGCACACACATCTTATAGTTTGTACTCTCCATAGTGATGGAAGTCTTGATTCTAGGGGAATCTAAACCAGACCTCCAGTCTCTGATGTTGCATCTGTGCCAATGAGTAAATAAGAGTCCTAAACCCATTCTGATGCCAACATCATGGCCCAGCTTACTTCCATGAGAAAAAGATCTGTTCTGAATAAGAAGACTGCTTTCTGTGCTGGGCCAACACTCTGCTGGAGACTGTGCTAAGTGTGCTGCAGGAGGGACACAGGGTGTGTGGAGAACCAGGGCCATGTCCCAGTCCTCTCCCTGCTCACCTCACTGATATAGGCACAGTCTGGCTGTGCCCTGCTCCTCTGTACATCTTTCTTTTGCAAGAAAGAAAGGGCTGCCCAGGCTTAGGTGTCTAATTCTGGCTGAAGGGAAGTGAATTTCTCTTACAGAGGCAAAGTCAAATCTATGTTTCTCTGCTTAGCCTTAGTGGATAATTTGGCCAGTTCTCCTGTATCTCCTGTAAATCTCTTTCTAATGGCCTCTCTCACCATGAATCACAACCCGGAGCAGTGAACTGTAAAAATCTGAGCCTTACCACAAAGACCATGGGCAGTACCTAGACAAATCCCAGTTGTGAATCAAAGCCTCTGGTGTTTTGCATTTGCTATGAAATCCCGGACTCTGTGTGCTTTCTGTAGGAGGCAGCTGGAATATAAAGGCAGGGATGTCTGACTGCCAGCAGCCGCCCTCAGCCCCAGTTGAGGATAACAGCTTCTCCCTCACATGTTTTCTGGCAGCTTGGGAGTCAATCCAGGCATTTCTTTCTCCTGTTCACCAGTCTTGGTGGTCTGGAGTAGAGACCTCACTGCTTTCCCCTTCGTTTCACATGCCGTATGCACTTAGTCAGTGGGCTCCATCACCACGCTCTTCATTGCCCAGTGACAGGTTGCTGGCAGTGGTATGTACACTTGATGCATAACAGCACCCCTGCACTCCTCCTCTCCTTCCCATCTCCCTTAAACAGATCATGTGTTAAGATTGGAGTTATGAGAGCAATCCCAGCAGGCCAGAGCTAAGTTCCCGAGTTCATAGACCCCATCATTTTGCATGATTTCTAGCTCCTCTGAGTGGCTTCCCACACTCGTGGCAAGTGTTTTAAGAGCTCGTTGCTTTGCTTATGGCATCAATCCTTATCATCTGTCTCTGAGGGGGACCATATTTGCACTTGGACTTCATCTAACAAGAGGCTAAAAGCTGTTCTGAGGCATGGGTTTCTACAGAGGACTTTCTGCTGTTTGCTCCATGTCCCTTCCTTCCCTTTTAACTTGTGAGTGGGCCAGAGAACTCTGTCCTTGGGTCTTTTGCTGCTGGCATTTGGGGACCTGCTGGAGCTGGGACACTCCACCTAAGTAGATTTATGAAGGATACAGCCTTCCCAGGCATCTGTGTGCCCTGCCCAGATTTGGGCTAAGCTTGCCCTATCCCCTCCCTTTGCACAGCCCTTTGTGAGCCTGAGGGAACAGTGGAAAGCTGCTCTGGGCAGGGAACTGTGCTGGTTTTGGCTGGAATATAGTTAATTTTTTTCATAATAGTTAGTATGAGGCTATGTTTTGGATTTGTGCTGGAAACAGTGTTGATAATACAGGGATGTTTGTATTATTGTTGAGCAGTGCTTGCACAGAATCAAGGTCTTTTCTGCTCCTCACACTGCCCCACCAGTGAGTAAGTTGTGAGGGGACAGAGCTGGGACAGCTGACCCACAGAATCACAGAATCACATGGGGTTGGAAGGGACCTCTGGAGATCATCTAGTCTTACCCGCTGACAAAGCAGGTCCACCCAGAGCGGGCTGCACAGGAACATGTCCAGATGGGTTTTGAATGTTTCCAGAGAAGGAGACTCCACCACCTCCCTGGGCAGCCTATTCCAGGGCTCTGCCACCCTCAAAGTAAAGAAATTCCTCCTCATGTTTAGGTAAAACTTCTTATATTCAAGTTTGACCCCAAGTGACAACTGAGGGTTATTCCATACCATATGACGTTATGCTCAGCAATAAAAGTTGGGGGAAGAAGAAGGAAGGGGAGGAACATTCAGAGAGATGGCTTTTGTCTTCCCAAATAACTGCCATGCATCATGGATCCCTGCTGGGATAGCTGAACACCTGCCTGCCGTTGGGATGCAGTGAATTAATTACTTGTTTGGCTTTGCTTGCACCCACAGCTTTGGCTTTGCCTGTTAAACTGCCTTTATCTCAGCCTATGAATTCTCTCCCTCATAGTTTTCTGATTGTCTCCTTCATCCCATGGGGGTGGAGTGAGCAAGTGGCTGTGGGGGCTTTACTGTCTGAAGTTAAACCACGACAGGACCGTATCAGCAATCTGGGGCAGATCTAGCCTAGTTCACAAGTCTGCCAGGGTTGGCAAGACATCTAGCAGGGACAAGGAGGAGTGCATTCAGGACAGAGGCACTGTGACCACACAGCTCTTCCCCTGGGGACAAACTCAGCAGGGGACATCAGTCCTTGTCAAAAGTGGTTGCTACTGTCCATCAGCAAATACACAGGGATGAACCTGGCATCTGTCCCTGACAGTGTAAAAGGCAAACTCCACACATGCCATCACCCCATCTGTCTGCTCCATCAAGAACAGTGGTTAAAATGGAGCACGTGTTTGAATACTTCACTGGGTCAGGGTCCAAATTCTTCTGAAGAGTGGTAGGGAGGGGTATGCAGTTTAAGGGAAGGCAAGCTGGAGGTGTGGATGGCTGGTTATTTATTTCCAGACATGGGTCTTATGAGCCATGTAGTGCACGTGCTGGCCATGCTGCTGACCCCAAGGGACTGTGCACAGCCTCTCCCCACTGTCTACAGAGAGTTTCATCAGTGCTGCCATAGTGTAGGGTCCTACTGATTGGTGTTCCTAAAAGAGGCCTAGAGGAGAGATGGGAAGGGACTCTTTATCAGAGAGTGTAGTGATAGGACAAAGAGTAATGATTTTAAACTGAAAAAGGGTAGCTTTAAATTAGATATTAGGAAGAGATTCCTTACTGTGAGGGTGGTGAGACACCGGAACAGGATTCTTAGAGAAGATGGGTGGATTCCCCATCCCTGGACATCTTCAAGGCCAGGTTGGGTGGGAATTTGAGCAACTTGGTCTAATGGAAGGTGTCCCGAACATGGCAGGAGGGGGGCAGATGATCTTCAAAGTCCCTTCCAACTCTAACCATTCTATGATTCTGTGTTATGCTAGTGACACCATCAGAGGACTGCTGCTGGTTTGGGAGGTGGTCACTAACAGCACCGAATGCCTTTACAGGAATGGTGAAGTTTTAACTCAGCCATATTGTGCCCCTGCAAACAATCAATTGCAGGCCAGGCAAAAGAATTTGGACCTCCTGGGCTCTGCTTCTTGGTCTGGAAAAGATACAGAAAGTGCTTCTGCTCCGATGGAAACCAAGCCATGCTCCTCTTCATTATAGTGGGCTCACAGCAGGTGATTTAACCCCATCAGTTAAGCCTGTGATTGCTGAGTTGCAACTTCTCGTTTGCTTTGGGCCATGCCTGGGAACATTGAGTATGAGTCAGAGCACTGCTGTGCCAGGTACTGTAGAAAAGCAGGACAAAATAGAGACCAGGGTACGTCTAACTTGCAAAATGTTTGGCTAGTTTGATTCGGTGATGAAGAGTTAAAACAGTGGACACCTTGTGTGGACACCTTTTATGGACACCTGTTTGCATTGTAGCATGCCCTGAAATCGCTTCAATACTCCCTGTAGGAACTCAGGTTAGGTAGGTTAGCCTGCCCTGGTGGTGCTGACATGCAGCAGGCATGGCAGTGATGACCAGAGAAGTGGTCATGCTCTTGTTTTTATTTCTAAAAAGATTTTCTACCTGTGGAGGAGGAGGGGTGCGGGGTATGAAGGTATATTTGAGACGATCTTGGGGGCTGGGGAGAAGAGAAAGGGAGGAGAGGAACAACACAGAATGTTACCATTTTATGGAGCTAAAAGCTCCCCCCCAAAAAAACTACTGTGAGAGGTTAAATCAGCAGAGAACTTACAGGTGAATAAAATAGGGCTGTTTCTAAAAAAATCTTGGTTGCATTCAGTGAGAACACAGGCTGAAGCTTTCATTTTTTCTCTTAGATCATTATTAGTATTTGCAGCCCTTAGAGCTGCAAATGTCCATGCACACAGCATGCCCAGGGCAGCGACAGAGGCAGGGAAAAGAAGGAAGATAAAATTGCTCCACATTTGCGTTTCCCTGGTGCTGGGAGACCACCAGGTGCCAGATGGTGATTCGGTGCCAGTGTTAAGGAGAGGCTGCAGTTGATGCATAAACTCCTCTGGCCCCAGAAGACTCTTTGGTTGATCAGGACTGGCTGGAGGATGCAGACGTCCCAGATCCCTCTCTCATCTCACTGCAGAAACACCTGAAAGTAGTGCAGGATGAGTGCCTCTGTGGTGGGGAAAACCTGCAAACTGGGAGCATTTTCATGTGACAGGTACCACTCAATTATGGCCCTTGCATGTGATGTGAGGACAGGATGGAGAGCCAGAACACCATTTGTGGTGTTTTTCCCATTATTTAAGGGCAATAATGCCAGGCATAGCAGCCTGGGATCTTTATGCCACCCTGACCTGCTGTTCAGGGAACAATTGCAGTTGTCACTGCTGTGTTTCGTATTTAGCACAGAGCATATTTACAGAAAAAACAGATGGATCACATTCTAGGTTTTATTTTTGAGATGAAAATGCCCCATGCTCACCACCCGCGATGAGTATGGACCTGTTGTGGCACAGAGAGTGCTGGTGCAGCCAGAGGCTCCTGCTCTCTTCAGGTTGGGGCAATTCAGAGCACAGCTCCTTTCGAGTACCCATCCTGGAGGGTGGCTGGGTCTGGGCTGCTCTCTGATAGCCACATGTGTGACTGCTTGGGATGGGAAGAAATAACTGTGGGACACCTGCTTTTATGAGTGCTATGAGAAGGGACTGCACTGATCCCAGATCTTTTCTTAGGGCATCAGGTTTTTTTCTACTTGGATCCTGAGGACCTAGTTCTGAACAAGTACATTTTAATTCATGGGAATGCTCCAGACTCTTTTCTCTGAAATTCATGGAATCACAGAATGGTTTGGATTGGAAAGGACTTTTAAAGATTATCTAGTCCATTCACCCTGCCATGGGCAAGGACATCTTTCACTAGATCAGGTTTCTCAAAGCCCTGTCCAACCAGACCTTAAACATTTTCAGTGATGGAGCATCTACAACTTCTCTGGGAAACCTGTTCCCCTGCCTCAACACGCTCTTTAATTAAACTAAATCTTAAGGGCATGAAAAAATAAATATTTAAAGTTGAGGCAAGCATCTCTTCTTCTCTCTCTTTTGCAGTCTTGCTTGAAAAGCAAGAAGACCTTCAGGCATCCTCACTGGAGCTGCCTCTCTGGGACACTTGGGTTCCTGTTGGGCAAGACACCTCTTGAGGCCCAGGATTTCTTCCCCGCTGAGTGGCAGCAAACAAACAGAGCCGGTGCCATGGGGATAGAGTGGTCTGTCTGGAGGCAGGTCCTTCCTTGACAGACTACGGGCTGGTGGGACTGCTCAGGCAGCCCCCAGCAGCCTGAAGGAATGACTGGAATTCGTCCTGCCCCAACGGCAGCCCCCCCAGGTCTTGCAGACAAGAAATGCCTGTGCTTTATCTTCTGGGCCGTTTTTAACAATTGGTAGGAAACAGGGCAGAATAAATAGTGCTGCTCCATCTGTGGCCTTTCCCCTTTTGTCCACAGAAGTTCAAGAAATTCCAGAGGCTGGGAGCCAAACATCTGTGTTTCCCCTCGGGAGGTGCCAAACGTTGTGTTCCCTCCATGAGTTGGGCAAGGTATATTTAGAAAATGAGCTTCAGAAACTGCTGGTGAGTGGGCGAGTACATCTGAGCTGTAGAAAGTTTGCATAAGCTCAGGCACATATTTTTATCTTCATCCACATGCACTGGATCCTACATACATAAACACAAACCAACGGGCACTGTATTTTGTGAGTCTGGGCTTGTTCTGTTGATGCCGATAATTTAAAAAAACAGGGATTTGAGGGCTGTGGTCTGGTTTCCGAGATGAAATGTAGGCATCCCGTGCCTCAGGGGAGCCAAAGTGTTGGCCATCGGTAGGAGATGGACACAGAGTTTGCAGCAATGAGGGAGCAACGGCCAAAAAGTATTTTAAATAGCACCTGCCATTTTTGTTATGGACCAGGTTTAGTGGTGTCTGAGAGGAGCTACTGGGAGAAACGTTTCATAGATACTGGCAAATGAAAAATAATAAAAGAAGAAGATAAGTTACAGTAATTGGTTGTTTAGACATACTCAGTTTGTCCTACTGCCCTTTGGAGGGCAGATAGGAAAACAGAGTACTTCAGGTGTCCTGATGGCTTATTGGGAACAGTTTGTATTCAGGATATTGCCAAATTCCAGCAGAATTTCTCTCAAGGAGCCGAAGAACTTCTCATGACAACCAAGATCCCTACAAATTTGTCTTGTGTCCACTCTGCATATGTTTTGGATCCTGATGATACATGTGGGATGACTGTAAGGTGGTTGTTACAGACTGTTCCCTGAGATGTTTCACCATTACACTCAGGACAGGATATACAGTACCATTAAAATAACTCCTTACCAAGTTGCTTATACTGATCCATTGCCAACTTGTTTAGCAATACTTCCCTGAGCACTCTCTATTTGCCATAAACAGGTTCTCCTGCAGCAGAGTGCATCTGGAATCGCAAGGATATTTTTGCAGGCCATAAAGAAAAGTTGTGTGTCTCTGTAGCATGTTACAATATTTTGATAATTCCCAGATCGCTTGTGCTCTCATGCTTTAACGCTGCCCAGAGTCTTTCAGAAGAACGCTCATCGCACATGTACCCTAAATAATATAAGTTCTGTGCTTGTGATATTTATAGCCATGCAAACTTGCCCATTTATGCCTGTGTTGTTTCAAAAAAATTTCTAGAGTGATGGCATTTTTCATCTTTAGTGTATTTATCTTTAGTTCTGAGCACTGAACATATTTGTAATTGCTGCCATTATTGCTGCCGGTTGGCTTATTAAGCCTACAAAGTGCACTCAGATTTAAAGGTAGAATTCTAATTACAGCACAGGACAGCATTTGGAGGCAGAAAGCACTTACACGAACACCCGTATGCTTCCAAGAGAAGAGACTGTGCATATTGCAGTCACTTCCACTTTGTAGAAACGATGCTGGTTTATTTTTAAGTTCTTGTATCTGAGCATCCCTCCCTGAAGCTCAGGAAAGGATGTGTGACATCTTGTGCCATTGTTTGTATGGGATCACAAGGGCTATTCATAGCAGGGAATTGTTTCGGGGGTCATCCAGCCCCCCTCTGATGGCTGCAATGAATCAGGCTTCGCGCGGCCATCAGATAATTCAGTGGAAGAATTCAAAACAGGCTTATCTCCAAAATACAGAGAGAAAATAGGAGTGAGTGTCATTGTAAGTGGTTCACTGGAGTGACAGAAGTGTGCAAACTCTTTGCGATGTTGTGTAACATGGCTCTGTACATGTTGTTCTCCTTCTGCTCCTGCAAATCAACCATTTAGTGTAATTATAGCTGCTATTGGCAAAAGGCACTGATAGCACTAGCTAGCTGTTGAAGAACACTGATGCTGAGACAGGAGTGCTTTCAGCTCAGAGACATTTAGAAAGAGATCGAGAGGACAGTCACCTTTCAGCCTTAAGCAGTCCAGTGATAAGGGATCTTACTGTCCCCTTGATGGTGTTTGTCTCTAGATTATAAATCATGATCAGCAGTGGCCAAAAATCCAGCCTCTTTCCCATCTCTTTGAAAGGAACCGTGTTATCACTTTCACATTTCTTTGGAAGGAACTGTGTTGTCACTGTCTCTGGTCTCACTGAAGACAAATAACACACTGCACCAGTACAGGCTTGGGGCTGACCTGCTGGAGAGCAGCTTTGAGGAGAAAGACCTGGGAGTTCTTGTGGACAACAGGATGCCCATGAGCCAGCAATGTGCCCTTGTGGCCAAGAAGGCCAACAGCATCCTGGGGTGCATCAAGAAGAGCGAGGCCAGCAGGTCTAGGGAGGTCATCCTGCCCCTCTCCTCTGCCCTGGTGAGGCCACATCTGGAGCGCTGTGTCCTGTCCTGAGCTCCCCAGTTCAGGAAGGACAGGGAACTGCTGGAGAGGGTACAGCAAAGGGCCACAAAGATGATGAAGGGCCTGGAGCATCTCTCCTATGAGGAAAGGCTGAGGGACTTGGGTCTTTTTAGTCTTGAGAAGACTTAGGGGGGATCTGATCAATGCTTACAAATACTTAAAGGGAGGGTGTCAGGAGGATGGGACTATTCTTTTCTCAGTGGTGCCCAGTGACAGGACAAGAGGAAATGGGCACAAACTTGAGGATAAGAAGTTCCACCTAAACATGAGGAAGAACTTCTTTACTGTGAGAATGGTAGGGCACTGGAACAGGCTGCCCAGAGAAGTGGTGGAGTCTCCTTCCATGGAGACATTCAAAACCCGCCTGGACAAGTTCCTGTGCAACCTGCTCTAGGTAGACACACTCCGGCAGGGGGGTTGGACTAGATGATCTCTAGAGGTCCCTTCCAACCCCATATGATTCTATGATTCCATGATTTCATTCACACTTGGAATCCCAGAGACTGCATCCAGAGAATCATTTACAGAGTTATGAAAACTAGACTCACATGGATGTCCATTTATGTGGAAGATTCCTTTGAATGGGTACTCAACTGATGTGAGAAAGATCCAACCAGAAAGATGTGTATATATGCCTATTAAGGATTCCCTTATTATGTACATATATCTGAACACTCACTGTAAAGAACTCCTGTAATTTTTAGCAAAATGGTTGCTTTGCTTGGCTTTTGCGCACTGCTGTATGCAAGAGGGACAGAACATTACTGACTGGGTTTAGGTGGCTTTCAAGGGAATTTAACATGGATATTGTAACTGTTTGTCTACACTGGCTCTGCAGGGAGCTGTGGGCTGGCAATTCTGGGCAGCAGATGGTCTTAATTCTCTTGAATTTACTGCTTAATGCCTCTGGCTCCCTCCTGCAATAGTATCAGTGACAACACAAGTGTTGGGTTTAGGGTTTGGCACAATACCTGAGCAAAACCTTTGTATTCCCTAAACCAGAACAAGCTAACTCCTGGCTCTGAACTGTCTCTGGTGGGAGGGGAGTTTGGCACCTTTGCCTGGCACAGGCACCCTCCCTACATGCTGAGAGAGGGCAGCTGAGCTTTGCTGGAGGCTTTACCACCTCTTGTCCCAGAAGGTAGCAGTGGTGGCCATCCTTTGCCCATCTTTGCTGTATCTTACACTACCGGTAGGCTGGACAGGAATGTGGCAGAGGTATGAAGCTCAAACAGGAGGGTGTGAGCCTGCAAAGGGAAAAATGCTGCCTGACTCATGCACCACTTCTTATCTTTTCATAAAGCCATCTTCAAAACCAGAGGGGACTGGAAATGTATTTCTGAATTTCATGAGAAAAAGAAAGAGGAAGTATTATTTGAGTTTGTCCTCTGGGGCTTGCTCTTCAGTGGTAAATCATGGTAGATTAACTTACAGGAAGAAGCATTTTCATGGTGCCATGCCCACCACCACTCAGACAAGAGACAAGTTTTCAGTTGACCGCAACAAGGACTCAGTGACACTTGGGGCTTCTTGTGCTGGGTTCTGTACAAACTCAGAGCAAAACCAGGGCTCTGCTCTAGACACAGGCATAGAAGGAAGAAAGGATTACTCACATCTTTGAATATGCGGGCACTGAAAGCACAGAAGAGGAATTACTGGCTAAACAATTTACCCAGCACCTGGCTTAGCTCCTGCCAAGGAAAGGCAGCTGTGTTAATGGGACATTTAGTCTGGCTGCTCTGATATTTTGGGTTATTTTCAGCATCACCCAGAAAGTCTGAGGCAGTGCCAGCAACCGAACTGAGCTATTTTCAGTCTCAGCACAGGACACTCACCAGAAGACATGGCAAGTGTGTATGATGATGAAGTTTTGTATCCCAATAGTTTCTCAAGAAACTTTAGAAACTTCAGGAAGGTTCTCAAGCACAAAATGTCCATGGGGTCAGGGGATAATTGAGATTGGAAGGGACCTCTGGAGAGACCGTAGTCCAACTTCCCGCCCTTGCCTAAAGCAGAACTGAAAGCCTTAAGCATTGAGAGAGCATCAGCCTGGAGAGTTCCCTCAAACTCTGCTGTTGAAAAGTCCTCCTTAGAACTCAATCAAATCGACAAGTCTTTTCCCAGTGGTTTTAAATCTACCAATATCTGGCTTTTTATTAGCTTCACTTCGTAGAATCATCAAAACATAGTGTCATAGAATGGTTAGAGTTTGAAGGGACCTTAAAGATCACCTTAAAGAAAAAGACCTGTGGGTTCTAATTGACAAGTGGCTGAATATGAGCCAGCAGTGTGCCCAGGTGGCCAAGAAAGCCAATGGCATCCTGTATTAGAAATAGTGTGACCAGCAGAAGTAGGGAGGGAGGTGATTGTCCCCCTGTACTCAGCATTGGTGAGGCCACACCTGGAGTATTATGTCCAGTTCTGGGCACCTCAATACAAAAGAGACATGGAGGTGCTGGAGCGAGTGCAGAGGAGGGCAACAAAACTGGTGAAGGGCCTGGAGAACAAATTGTATGAAGAGTGGTTGAAGGAGCTGGATCTGTTTAGTTTGAGGAAGAGGAGGCTGAAGGGACACCTCATAACTCTCTACAATTACTTGAAAGGACACTGTAGAGAGATTGGCGCTGGTCTCTTTTTGCAGGTAATTAGTGACAGAACGAGAGAGAATGGTTTCAAGCTCCAACAGGGTAGGTTTATACTAAGCATTAGAAAAGAATTTTTCACAAAAAGAGTGGTGGGGCGTTGGAATAGGTTGTCCAGGGAGGTGGTTGAGTCACCATCCCTGGACGTGTTTAAGAGTAGTTTAGATGTACTATTGGAGAATATGGTACAGAAAAGAACTTTGTAGAATAGGGTAGATGGTTGGACTCCATGATCCTGAGAGTCTTTTCCAACCGAAATGATTCTATGATTCTATGATTCTATGTCTAATCTGATCATACAGCACTTAAAAAGGGCTTGACCCACCCTGCTCCAGCCCTTGGACCTTTATGGAGTTGTGGTTTCTCCCCTGAGAGCCGGTGGCTTTTGTTGTTACTGTCCCCGTGCTGGGTCAGGAGCCTGAGGTGGCACAGCAGGATTTTCCAGGCTTGGGGCTGAGCCTCAGGATGTGCAGAGTCACATCACCAGAGCTCAGAAGCCCTAGCAGACACTTTGGTGACTGGGCAAGCCAAGCAGCTCCCCGCCACCTGGCAGGAATGCCCTCTGCTTCGTGGGATTTACACAGGGATAACCCAAGCTGACAAGCTGAGGTCCCGACCTTTGGGCTCAAGCAACAACCAGCTCTGCTTGGGTAAAGCGGGAGAGAGCTCTCTGCTTCCCTGCTCTGCTGCGTTGTGCCCATGTTTGTGGGTTTCCCTTTTCTGAACAGCAGTGAGCCGACAGGCCCTCTTTTATCTCAGGAATCAGTTTGATAAAGACTGGAAAACCCCTTCACCCCCTTCGCTCCTTCGCCAGTGCCCTCAGCCCCGACTGAGGGTCCTCGCCAGGGTTATAAGCTCAGCTGACCGCCTTCTTGTGCTTTTCCTGCTGGGTCTGCTTGAGACCTCCCAGCTGTGGTAGTTATTTTATTGTTGTGGTTACCTGGAGAAGGGCTATTTTAACGCATAACTGCTCATGCTTCGCTTATTTGAAATGCTTTCTGTGCATGCCTCACGCTGGGCTTGACTTTGAAGGAATTTTTATTTGAGAAACTTTGCATTCTTCCAAGATTTCACTCTTTGTTATGCCTCATACCCCAGATTACGGCCAAAAAAGAGCAAAGAGGAGACTTTTTGGTAGTCCTTACAGTTTGGGCTGGGATCGAAGAAGGACGATTGCCCCTTCCCAGCCCTGGGAGAACCCTCGGTGGGACACTAAGGTCCTTCCAAGGGAGCCACAACTCTAGTAGTTCCCAGACATCCCAGAGGGCAAGCCACAGCATGGTGTTAGTGACAGCAGTATAAATCTGGCATAAATCAAAGTGTTTTGCCACCCTTTCCCATTGTGTACACAAACACCATGCTCAAGTGACTCAGTGAAATGAAAGCAGCATGACAAGAGAGGTCAATTCAGGATCCATGCACGTGTCACTGGCAGCAGAATCTGCCCCTATTAAATATTTAAAACTAAACCAAAAAGGAGTTTACATATTTTCTGAAACATTTAAGCCTTGGATGAATAGATGTCTCAAGATCATTCAGGTATGTTTTTGCTACAGCACCATATGAATTTAAAAAATCAGATTATCCTGGTTTTTGAGTGTCTCTATTGAGTGAAGGATGAACACAACTGCACTTTGGGGCAAGCACACATGAGTCTGGTGAAAATCCTGTACAGCAAGTGTTCAGCAGTTAAAAATGTGACTGTAAAATAAGCAACATTAAGAAAAAGTAAATTAATACTCGCCATTGGTGTTCTGGAGCTTCATTTTTTTAAATCCCTCTTGCTGAGAAACAAATGCCAAACCAAATATTCTAATTAAGGAAACAATGTTTTCTTGGAAACTCAGTGAGATAGAGGAAATTCAATTCATTTTGTCATACTTTGCAGTGTGCAGTAAAACACACTGGCCTGCACATTCTCCTGATCTTTGCATAGCTGATGTAAAAGACATTTATCACTTAGGAAGGGCTTGATAATATTGGTGTCATTAATCACTTTTCCTGTTAGGACAAGGTAAGAAGGATAGGTGTAAAAGAAGTGAAAATTCATACACGCATTTACTAGTGAAGGCACTGGCCCACAGAGAGTCATATTAAAAAGATAAACCTGAAGGGTTTAACTTTGCCTTTGCAAGCTAACATAATGCTCCAGAGCAAGAAAACAGAGACAGATGGAGATGAGGAGTTGGGGAGAAGTGGTTTCTGGCTTCCCATGCAGCCACCAAGGGTACACTACCCAGCCCAGTGGTGCTCTGCCCAAGCCCACCAACTGGGCAGGACTGGGACAAGCAGGAGAGAGCAGACTTTCAAATTTACGCTGTAGCAACAATCATGATGGTGAAGGCCACAGCATCTTAAATCTCTCTAAATCAGGGCTGCCTGTGCTGGTCTTGGTGCTCGTGCTGGGGGGGAGCCAGGTCAGGGAGCTGAGCAGCCTGAAAATGAATCACATTTTTTTTGGCCATAACAGTTGGCTCACTCACTGCTCTGTGCCCTTGCAGGAGATCCATTACCAGCTCCAAGATGCTGTCAGGGTGTGGGAAGGACCGTACTCAGCAGCTGATCCCACCGCTGTGTGCGCAGCCTTAGCCCCAGGGACCGGTCCAGGACTGGGCATGGAGCCACTCTTCAGTAGCTCCTGTGGCACAGCAGCTTCCAGGCAGGGCTGACACAAACACTGGTTTGGTTGTAGGATGCTGCTCACCACTCTCAGCATCCCTCTTCCCATCTCGGTTGTGAGACACAAGGTGTTCATGGGAGGTTTCAGCTGCTGGTTGGAAGGGCTGCTTTAACCAGCCATGTCTTCACTGAAGTTCAAGCTCCGTTTGGTGATGATAACCCAGATGTTCAGCGCCAGGGATTTCTCATGCTCCATGCTATTAAGTGACTTGCTAGAGAGCTGGTTGAGGAATTTGAATGGGCCTGCTGAAGCAGTTTATCCAACTCCGAGGCCTTGCTGCTGAGCGGGGAGGCAGGGCTAAGCAGAAAAACTTTAATGTGAGCCATTCATTTTTCCATTTTCCCCTTGACTTTGTGGCTGCTGTTGCAGTCAGACTTCACGTTCCTGACTTGCTGAAGCAGAAGGCAATGGCAGGCTCAGCGTGTAAACACAGTGATCCTCCAGAAGGCTTTGTTTGGAGAGGTGCTAATAATAAGTAAGGACATGGTTATGAACATGTTTTCAAAGGTTGGGCCTGAACAATCTGAAACCTTTTTTCTCTTGTAAAAGCCAGATTTGAGATGCTGCAGGGAGAGAAACAGAGTTCAAAGTGTGAGGTCCTATTTGAGTTTCAGGGTTTATTCTTATCTCTGCGCTGGACAAATCCTCCAGATTCAGGGAGCTGGTGTCAGGCAGGGCAGCAAGATGGGGCAGGCCCAGGGCTCAGCCTTTCCCCAGAGTGGGTCTGTGACGATGGTGATACCCATGGAGGGTGAACAGGGGAAGACGGTGCCCAGGCGGGGACACCACAGGTCCCCACTCATCTCCAGCTAGTGAGGTCTCCCCATGTTCTGCACCTCTTTAACAGCACAGCAAACTGCCACCAAAACCCCTGGGGCCCATTGCAGTAAGGTTTGAAATGTCGATAGAAATCTGCGTGCAGCGATGCCGTGTGTGGTATGAAACCTGCTGCAGGGGAGGTATGTGAAGAGAGGGAGGGAGAGAAATGCTTAGGATTATTTCTGTTTTGTACCCAAGGGTGCCATTTGTTCATATAAGTATCCTTAGCAGAATAAAATACTTTTTATTGAAACATTTTTTTTTCTTGCTTGCTGGCAGCCACTCTGCTCCAATTATCTCTTCCATCCTATCCCTTGAAGCCAGGCTCCAAGGTAAACAAGTAAAAACCTGACAGCTGGAATGCAAAGCCTCAGCTGAGATGGAAAGCTTTTACAAGATCACATTCTGCACATTTATTGTCTGGGGTATCAGCAATGGGAAGGGAAAAAGAGATTTCCTAATCTCACCAGAGACAACACCTCACTGCCCCACCTTTGAGAAATCTCCACTCCACAGCAAAGGCTTCTTCCATCCCAATTAGAAAAGAGCCAGAACAGGCACACTCACAGCTTGCTCCCAATCTGGATTTCCCACATTCCCGAGTTTTGGGGTGTAACTCCATGGGAAATTATTTTGCATTAGAGAAAAGAGTCCCATGCAATGAAAATGCTTTGCAAAACAGTGTTGATTTAGCCTGAAAGTTTACTTCAAAAGAGAAGAAGGTTCCCATCGTGTAGATGTGTCTGGTTTCAGAATAATTTCTGAATAAAACATATTTTTATATTATTTTGAAGTGGGTTTTTAATTTGTTTTTCACAGCACTTTTCATCATGACAGTTTAAAATTTTAAAAAAATAAGCTTTAGAAAAATAACAGTTTAGAGAGAATTTTACTTTGAAATTTCAGGATGATCCATAACTGGTGAGAAAACAATTTCAAATCACCATGTTCCTTGCAACACAAAGTTTTGATCCTGGGTATATATCTCCTTGAAGATGTGTCAGGCAGGTGGGAGGGCAGGGAAAAACCATGGTTGATTTTTTACATGATAAAGACAGAATCTGAACAACAGCTCACTCCAGAGATATGTTAGTGCAGCCGCCTTCTTAAAACCACAGAGAGGTTTTGAATTTCTTCTACTCGTTTTTGGACAGAGGAAAAAACTTGGTGTGTCTGGGATCATTTTTGCAAGAAATCTGGGTTGTTTTCTCACCCCCTTCAGAGTAATTCAGATTTTACATTTCTCCAGAGAGAGAAACTCCAGGCCAAGGCTTCCTTGGAAGGTGAGTCTGTGAGGGAAAGACTTCTCCTACCTAGTATCATAGAATCCTAGAGTCGTAGAATGGTTTGGGTTGGAAGAGACTCTTAGAGATCATCCAGTTCCAACCACCCCTGCCCTGGGCAGGGACACCTTCTACCAGACCAGGTTGCTCAAAGCCCCATCCAACCTGGCCTTGAACACCTCCAGGGATGGGGCATCTACAGCTTCTCTGGGCAATCTGTTCCAGTGTCTCACCACCCTCACAGTAAAGAATTTCTTTCTGGTATCCAATCTAAATCTCCCTTTTTCCAATTTAAAACCATTGCCCCTTGTCCTTTCACTACACTTCCTGACAAAGAGAAGTAGTAGTGAAACTCTGCTGCACCAACACTGTCAGCATGCTGATACACACTGCAAGGAACCGCATGGAAAATGTAGTTGTGCCAGGTTGGAGCATCCATATCAATGAGACCCTCTCTGCCCCTTGGCCTTCCTTGCGCAGACAAGGCAGTTCTCTTTTCATGTGTTTTAAACTCTGCTCCTTGGGTCATCTCAGTGCCCTTGTTTATCAGATCAGGTCAGTGACCGGGCTTGAAAATCAGGCCATCAAAAAATCCTAAAACCTGAACTAAACCTAATTTCCAGGCAGATCAGCAGAACCATTCCACAAAACGTATAGTGTCACTCAGCAAAAAATGATTGAGGAGAGAGGAGAAGACTGCAGGAGTGGGATGGTGGAAGAGCAGGACCATTGCTTTTATTGGCAGCTGGGGTTAAGCCAGTGATAAGCTGCACCCTTGGGAGGGCAGTTTGCATTTGCAAAGTCTTCTGGGGCTCTGCAGTCTGAAGTGATAAAAATTTCTTATAATGATGACATCATCTGTGCTCAATGCACATCTATAAGTCATAGAATCACAGCATCACAGAATGGTAAATATTGTAAGGGACCTTCAGAGATCATTTAGTCCAAAGCAGACCCACCTAGAGCAGGTGAGCATGACCATGTCTAGTATTATGAGCACATCCCAGTGATGTTCCCCTGCGCCTGACATTCACATAGAAGGGGCGCAGCCCGGGTGTGCAAAGCTGCTTCCCATACCGTTCCCCAGCCAGGATCATCTTCCCTCCGTGTTATAAAAAAGCCCCTCGTTTTTCATCGATGGCTTTCAGTGAGCTCCACATTTGGCCTGCGCAATTCATCAGCAGGTTCTCTGCTGACCGTGCCCCGCCTGGCTGGGGCTGTGTCCTGCTCCTGTTGGTGTTGGATGATGACACCCAGAGGGTCGCTGTTGTTTTCCCTCCTCCCAGCCTGACGCCCTTCCCACCAGAGGCAGAGCACAGCACTTGTGCAACCGCAAGCAGCTGCTCAAAGTCTGTGCGGAGACAAAAAATTCCCCAGCTGTAGCTGTCTGTTCAAATAAATGTTTAGAGGCCAAGGCAATGCTATATGAGAAACACGTTCTTAGAGGGCATGGATTCAAAGGGCGTGGGTGTGTACAGGGATTAGGGGAGACCAGCCCCGTGGATGTTGACATGGTACCATGCAGAACTCCAAGTGCTGAGCTATGCCTGTAGAGAAGGACTCAGAAGATGACCTGAACTTGATTTTACAAGCGAAATGTTAAGCGAGTTTCATGGAAAATATTTTTATTGAAAATATGCTAATGTTCCTGGGTGAGAATCTGAGGCTTAGCATTCATCTGAGTTTTATGAACAGCCCGCAGAACTAGGAAAAGTGAGGAGAGTGGCTCAAAGCTGTCCTCCTCATCTCCCCCCCCAATCCTAAGGCTAAAAAAGTGTGCTAAAACAGTGCTAAAGAAGCAATTGGTATAATTTAGAAGGCCTTTTGACTCCTCTAAAATGGGTACTGACTCCACCTCTGAAGGCTGCTAAAATGGGTACTGACTCCACCTCTGAAGGCTGCTTCCCAGTAAGGAGTGAACCAGAGCACTGGGATCTCTGCTTGTCCTACCATGGTGCAGGAAGCAGAAGAGATGAGGGAAAAGAGGCCCTTCAGGACTTAGAACAGAGCTGGAGCCTGGTCCTGGTTGCCCCCTTTCTGGAGAAAAGCTTCAGTGATCTCCTTCAGGCAGCTCTAGGCTTGCTGGAAGGGTGGGAAGGGACAGAGCTTTATTTCTCACCGCCAGCTGGCCCGGAGCAGGGGATCCAAATGTCTGAGCATGGACATCTGTAGAGCTGATGCCTGTGTCTGAGCCAGCTGTCTGGGGCTCCCAGTAAAGTCAGAGAAACAGATTATTTGAGGACGTGATTAATCCGTGATGCTGTGGGAGCCTGAGTCAGGGCAGAGGAGCTGCTTCTGTTGCAGTCTAGAGAATGACGCCTCCACCAAGGAGCTGAGAGAGAACTCACAGACTTAACAAGGTTTGGGTTTTTTGTTCATTTCCTGCTACAGGGTCAGTACTCTGGGCTCGTGACCAACTGGGGCGCCTTCTCTAAGGTCATTCATAAAGAGGCTTGAGGGTGTTGAATATTCCACCTGGGCAAAGGCAGTGGCATGAAGCAGGAGCACCTTCAACTCTGACCATGGAGCCTTTGCTGGGCAGCCTCCACTGCATGGTTCACAGTGAGAGGATAAGTTTCCAGCCAAGTTGCTTTGGTTTCTAGGCCTAGTTGAATGGTGGGTACTAGATTGTGCCAAAGGGTTGCACTTGGCACATGGGGCATCAGTGTAGACAGAGATCACAGCCCCACAAAGTTGCCCTCATGGGTCTGGCTGTAGGACTTGGCATGGTATGGAGAGTGCAGTGCTGCAGATTCTGGGGGCTGGCAGAGAACTGGATAAGCTGGGACATGGGAAGGTGAGGCAGCAGGTGCTACAGGTCTCCGTGTCTTGAACCTCCTCGAGAACAGAGGAGACCTTATAGCAGCCTTCCAGTATCTGAAAGGAGCCTACAAGAGAGCTGGTGAGGGACTCTGTCAGGAAGTGTAGTGATAGGATGAGGGCTAATGGTTTTAAATTGAAAGAGGGAAGATTAAGATTAGATACTAGAAAGAAATGGAAGAGGTTGCCCAGAGAAGCTGTAGATGCCCCATCCCTGGAGGGGTTCAAGGCCAGGCTGGATGGGACTTTGAGCAACCTGGTGTTGTGGGAGGTGTCCCTGCCCATGGCAGGGGGGCTAGAACCCAATGATCTGTAAGGTTCCTTCCAAATCTCACCATTCTATGATTCAATGATTCTATAACCTTCTGCAGAAAATTTGTGGGAACTGGGGATGGAGGTGTAGCATAGCTGGGCTCTGTGATGGAGCAGTTTGCAGGATGTGGCTGTGGGAGCCAGGCAAGCTGGAATGGGAGAAGGAGGGACTGAGGAGGCAGGAATTCCATAGGACCTTGGTATCAACTGTGCTGGAGGCATGAAGGGGATTCTCAGAAAATGAAAAATTTCTGAAACGTGACTTCTGATGGCAGAAATTCTTGCCATACCCCAAAGAAGACATGATTAAAATAGGTACTAGACCATGTCCAGCTCAGTTTGGGCACCAGTACCTCAAAGGGTAAGAGCTACATGGTCTGTGGTACCAGGAGCATGATATATAGTTACCCAGACTCAGAAAAGAGAACAGGTGGGGTGGTAAAAGGTTCAGAAGGTGTATTTGGAGGAGAAGATGGGGCTGAATTGTACTTTGCTCCTAAGGAAGTAAGCTCTGAAAGGACTGCAGCTGACCCTTTCTCCCATTCAACAGTGGAAAGTATTGGTATTCTTGTCAGATCCATAAAAGGTTATGATGTTGGTCTTGTCTTCTTGTCTTGGGTGAATTTGAGGAATGCCTACTGCTTTGACAACCTCTGCACCTTTTGTCAGGACAACTTCAGGTCCTCGCCCGAAGAAGGACTTTCAGCACAGCACATTAATATTCCTTTTGTGAAGCTCACTGTGACTTCTGACTAGCCCCAATGGTGCTTCTCAACCTGCTCCAGAGGAAGTTGAGCCAAAAGACAATACTCAGAAGCAGACAGAGAAGATGCCACTCACCCAAGCTGCGAGATCCTCTTGAGAAAAGCACGAATAAAGTACATTAGAGAAAGTCTAAGGGGATATGGCAGGTGTGTGTAGGCTGAAAAACAAAGCCAGGGGCTGGTGTAATAGATTTATGACAAGACTGGAGGAGAAACTGAGGAAATCTACCTATTATAGTTTAAAAAAATGGTCCCATCAGAATACTGTCATGAGAGCTCTACTGTGTAAATTTATGACATGCAGTGGGAGTGATCAAGTCTTCTGTACAAGCTGGTTAGGAAAGACCTCATTTTTTCTATGAATAATGTTCACAAAAGTGAGGCTTTTTTCCTTAAGAAAGTTAGTTCCCCATGGGGGCAAAAAAGTTCCTACATTAAAGGTAGCTGAAAACTGACCTTTTTTTTTTGTTTGAAAATTGGAATTCTGATGTGTTTTCTTTTAATTTTTTTTTTCACTTTCAGATTTTAATTTTAGAGCAAGCAGGTTGGTTTGGGTTTTTGTTGTTTTTTTTCTTTTTCAGAAATACATTCAAGCCCTTGAAAATCTTTTTTTTTTTCTGCTTGAAAATATTTTGCAGTGAGAAATGTCAACTTTTCTTCTTAACCGTTATTGCCACCTACCACAAAAGTAGCTCCCATATGCTACCAGACAATCTCAATAGTATATGATTTAATCCTAAGAAATATTTCGGGGTGCTGCAGGTAAAAAATTCTTATTTTGGGCATAATATAGATTTGAATCTTTCTGGCAGGCACTTTAAGAGTATGGCTAAGGAGTATTCTGCAGATAAATGTCATCCTTAGGAGACCATGGCCAGAGCACTTGCCCTGTGGGGAAGAAACAAAGGGATGTGGGTTTTTAGTCTGGAAAAAAGATGCTCTGGGAGAACCCAGTGGCAACCTGCCAGAGGAGGCAAAGCTAGGCTCTTTTTGGAGGTCCACAGCAGCAAGAAGAGAGACAGTGATCATAAAATGTTCCTAGAAGGTTCAAACATGATGTAGAGAAAAGGTTTCCACCATAAGATCAGTCAAGCATGGGAGCAAGTTGCCCAGAGAGGTTCTGCAGTCTGCTGGGCTGGGCTGCATGCAAATGAAAGACAGTCATTTACAACTAAAGGGTTATTTACTGAGAAGAAGCCGAGTTGCATGTTCAGCATTAGTGAGTTTTTAGGAGAGAAGCTTCAAAGGTAGCAAGAGTCACACACAAATGCCAGTAGTTTTGCAGTTGGGCATTTCCCTGGAGAGTTATGTCCTACCAGGCAGGAAAAGCATTGTACATATGTCAGTAAGATAAATATCTCTACAACTGAAAAAAAAAAAGGTAAAATTTAAGCAGGTGGCCATTACCTGATGTCTGTCAGGTGGATTGAACTGAAATGACTGAAACTTCATGTTGAAGGACAAATCTACAGTTTCCTAAAATGTCTCATTTTTGTGTCTTCCCCTCTTCATCAGGTGACAAGATTAGATGGTGACTTTTTCTTACTTTGATTAAAGATAACCATTCTTCACATAAGAGGTAATAGGTATATTCTAAATCTGTGAGCATAGAGCAATAGAGTTTATCCCTAAGGATCTTTATTCATGATGGGGGTTCACAAATCAGAAGCTCCTGTCTGGAGCTGCTCCTCTAAGTGTGGCACATTTTTTTGTAACTGACAGTGCATTATGTATAGGATAATTGTTTCATATTATCTTTTGCACAACAGGCCTTCTAAAACTAGTGGCAATCTTAGATTGTCTTTTTCAATCTTGGATTTTATATGAGAGACACACATATCGATAGCATCTTACAAAAGCTGTCTTCCCTTGTCCAAACAGGGAAGTAGGCATTTTTAAATTTTAATTTGTACATATTTTTCTTAGCATGCCTTTTCTTATTGTTTTGTGAGTGTTCATTCAGTTTTAATATGTCTTCAAATCCCCAAGCACAAAATTGGGAATGAATGACCAAGTCTTTGCAGAAACCATATATTACACATCCATTTGTTGTCTGCTCTAAGGAATAGTTTCCCCTACATTTTGAGATGCAGAACTGAAAAACTCTACAAGATTTCAAAGAATCTTCTGATACCAAGAGATGAGGAGTAATAAGTTGTCATGCTTTTTTTTTTACAGCCCATCAGGACGGAAAAGGTTCAAGGACCCCTTTGTATAACTTTCTTTGAGTTAAGAAGTGTTCCTTCACTTTAGAGCATTCACATGGCATTTAAGGCTGATGGCGGGTAACAGGGTCTAGTACTGAATGGGATAATATTAGATTCACCAACATTTATAAATCTGCAGGTGTATAAATCTGGAGCTGTCGTGCTCCAGAGCATCTGCTGGTGCTCAGGGGGGAAAGCAAGAATTTATCCCTTGTTGCTTATTTTCATTAGAATTACAGGGACCAAGTTAGGTCTTAATGGAACTGCACTTTTTCCTGGTGCCTGTTTTAGATTTATTTGACTAATGATCAGACTGCAGATACTGAGTTTTCTGATTTTCATTATCTGATGTTGGTCACGCTGTGGCTGTGAGATAGAACTGGCTGTAGGAAACATCTTCAGCTTGTGTGACTGTAACTGGATTCAAGTTAAGCTGCATGAAGAATAAACAGAAGCATGTAATTTTACAGGGTTGTCAGTATCCAAAAGAATTTTTTTGATAAATTAGTGAAACTAACAAAGTCACCTGGACTGGGAAGCTCAGAGCCTGCAGAGCAGAAAAAAATGTATTTCTTTAAAGCACAGCCACTAAAACTATCCAGAAATGGTATTCCAAAGAAGAAAAATGTGCAGGAAGTGGCAATGCTAGAGTAAGTAGACAATTAATGAGGTTTAGAAAAAAACCCAAAAGACTGACAAATAGAGGCAGCTGTGTCAGAGCTAGGGAAAGGGAGATGTAAAATGAGAACTGCTGAGTGGGGAGATAAGTTAGACCTGACAGATACGAAGTAGCAAAATGTTCTTTGCCTGTACGAATAGCACAAGAAGAATGAAAGAAGTGAGGACCAAGTGCAGACCAAGGATGCTCTAGATACAGTTCCCAGACTAAAAACCCTCACTCGAGCACCTAATGCAGGACTTAAGCAGCCTTTAAACCCCCAAACCAGCTGCCTCCTTTTCTGTAATGACCTAGTTGGAGTTCAGGAGTGCTCTTTTGTTTGATGCTCTCATGTTGCCTTCATTGCATGCTCGCACTTGCAAGTTGGGTACAAACCACCACTTAGGAAGGATTGCCGAGGTACAGTTTATATGTGGTTGGCAGGTTTGCTCAGGATGACACTTGACAGCATAATAACAGCGAAAAGTAATGTAACTCTGGTGGAAAAACAGGGAGTGAGGGAGCAGGAGAGGCAGAAAAAGTAGAGAGGAATTGATCAGATAATGCCTCTGTAACCGCAGAGGCTGCACACGAGGTCAAGACCGCAGAAATGAGGGTGGGGAGAGGAGAGATGCTATTTGGACTAAGAGGAAAGGAGTTTTTAGCAAATGCAGTACAGTCAGGACTTAAAGGTCATCTCAAAGGTTGAGACAGAAAACACGCATTACTGTGGTTGGCTAAATCTGCCTGAATTGCTCGCTTCCAGGTGTTACAGTAAAAACCTCGCTCTCTTTTAGGAGATTTACTAAATAGCTTTTCTGTTGTGCTGCACAGATGAAACGTCCTGCTTCCATTGCCCTTGCCAGTTCTGTTCCCTTTTATTCTGGTAGTCGATGGTCAGGATGAATGAGTATTTGGGGAGATTCTATTCCCAGTGTGTAACTTCATAATTAGATAGGAACAGTCAGGGAAATTGGCCCAGAACCACTTGTACTGACACCACGTCTGCTCTGCTCCTCCTAAGGGCTTGGAGGTAAGTAGAGCTCGTGCTCTGATTGGGGTAGATCTTGGGAGGAAAGAATGGTCATGCAAGTAAGACTGAATTTGGATAGCCGTGGTCTGAAATCCATTCTCAACTCAACTGAGATTTTACTGGTCCCTGTATAAATTAAAAAAAAACACCAAACCAACCACCCAGGCCATTCGTTTGTTACTTACAGTAAAGCATCCGGAGAGAGGAAATGTATAAAATATCTTGTGAACCAGCAAGCCCTGCTAGGAAACTATATTATATTCCCTTCTGTCCAACAGGCTGGAAAGCCTTAATGTTTCCTGTCACGTTATACTTCCTCTATGCTTTATAAATAATTTCTGGATGCAAAACATTTTCTAGTGCCTTGTCTCTGTTCTCGGGAATGCACGCTGAGGCAAGATCCCCGATACATAAAACACTCAAATTACTGTCCTTTTGGTTCATTGCCAAGTGCTGTAGATCTTCAAAGCTTCCAAAGCAGGTTCTGCCTATTGAAATGCAGCTATGCAGATTATCATCACCTGGAAAAAAAGTGAAAATTGCTTTACTGGTGGGAGGGACTGGTGGTGAAAATAATTTTCTGTCTTTCGTTCTCTTCTTTTGAACTGAGAAACTGAGTTGAATTGCCATTTGCAATCTGGAAAAGCAGGGAATAATGCATATCTTCTCATATACTCCCAGTGCTAGGGAAAGGTCACCGTTGGATGCTCTCAGAGAGCATCCAGGGCCCGATGCCAGGAACCCGATGACAAGGAAGTCAAAAGGGCTCAATTCTTTCCTCCTTCCACTATCTACCCCTTCAGCAAACCCAACCAAGAGGTGGGTGAAGCTGCTGACACCTGATGTAACCTGCCCAGATCAGCCATCCCAGGATCTTCACTTTCCCCTGGCATTGGCTCAGGAGCATTGAGCTTCTGCTTGTTAACTGTGTGCAGGGCTGGGACCCAGGAAAACACTTCTAATCCATCGCAAACCAAGCTAAACGTGCTCACTGCAGCAATCCTGCTGCTGTTTCATCAGGTCAATACGTAATTGTTTCTGTTGCTGGAGGGCTCTATCACCCCCTTCATTAAAACGCAAATTTTACATTAATTAAAAATGCTGGGAGCATTTGCACAATTTATGACCAAATCTTAGAGTCCAGCAACCCCCACGCTGGGGAGAGGCAGCAAGAGAGCTTTGAAACTGCTGAAATAAATCCTTATCTCAGAACACTGGGGATGTTTTAGCTGATAAGGAAGGTTCTTCTTGGACTTTTAAAATTAATTTGTTCTCCCTAGATTGCAAAACAGACAATGCAGAAGGAGCTCGAACAGAATTTTTTTTCTTAGAGATAAACACACCATTTAAACTATTCACAAAGAAGAATAAAGATTCTAGTTTACGCCCCAAAAGAGCAATGTCAGTGATCTCATTTCTGCCCTCCCTTCCCAACCAGAAATTTTACATATTCCCCTGTATAGCAAATCTACTCTTACAGCACTAGGAACTTGTCTGCTGGGATCCCTCAGTTTTGATTGGAGTAAATCCCATCTGCTTCTTGTCCATAATGGGTACGATGTCTTTTGTGATGAGTTGGGGTGAATGGGGAGCTGCTCCTTGGTGGCACCAGGCCACCCTCTCTGGGGTTCTGTGGCTGCCTGATTTCATGCACTGAGCTGGGACCTTTCCACCTGATCTCTCCTCTGAGGTGAGGAGCTGGAGTGGTGCTGGGAGAGCCTGGGCTCATTGGAGCTCCGCACCTCACCCTCTTACTGGTGCAGCTGCAGTGGGGTCCATGTCTGGCAACTGGAAAGATGGGATCAGAAACCCTGCATGTGACTTCATGGCACATTCATGGCAAGTAAAACCACCCTTTGCATCCTGGAGAGCATCTGTGGCTGACTGGAGCCCACTCACTCTGACCAAGGGGAGGAAGGTGGGTGATCTCTACCATGGGAAGTGCTGAGGGTTAAGGATCAGGCTGTATGAAGTCTTTGCAGTGCCACAGGACACCTTATGGTTATGGCAGGAGGTTCTTCCTCCTACCTGGATTCAGTTAGCCCAGTCTGAATTTCCAGTGCCTTCACCTTACCAAGATGCAGTCTTCCCCCTTATTTTCCCCAAGCCATAAGTGATTCCCAGCTCATTTACATCCCTCTGCCTAAGGCAAACCTTGTTCTTACTTCCTCTGGGCACAAACGAATCACGATGTGTCACTGGAGAAAAGAAAACATCCCCACAACTGCAAAAATAGACCTGATGTGAAAACACCTTCCCCCTCAGGAGTGAAATCAATGGCAATTGAGGGTGGCAGCTCTTTGCGCTCCCTGGCCTCCTTGCAGGTGGAGGAGAAGCAGCAGTGTGACCAGTGTGTGTCTCCCATGTGTGCCCAACCATGCCCAGGGTGTGCAGGGAGAGCAGGTCGGGCTGGCACAGGGCTGCCTGATGCTGCCACTGCTCACGCCTGTGGGAGAGCTTTCTGCTTCTGGCCTTCATCTCCTGGAAAGGGTAACCACATGCACCCAGTTCCAGCAATGTCTTCCCAGCATCTCTTTCCAGTACATATATAAATCAGCAGCAATTTCTACTGAGGCAAATGTTGTTACTCATTAAAAAGCTGTCATAAGTCAAGTCAGAATCAGCCTCCTGAGGGGTTGCTCACAGGCCCTGGAGAGCCTATGCATATGTGTGTATGGGCATGCATATGTGAGCAAGAGGAAGGGAGGCAAGAACTCAAAATACAGCTATTATTGATATTGCAATGCTACTGTAACGAGCCCTGCCTGGGATGAGACAGGCTCCTGCAGCGCCAAGCGCTGTACAAGCCATGAATAAAGCAAAGGTTCCTTCTGCACGGAGCCCGCTCTCTTGTTTAGTGACAGGTGAGTGAAAGGAAAATGTGGGAGTCTGGAAGGATGGGGTAATTATAGATGTTTGCCTTTGCCCAGTCTCACTGTGGGCACTGTGGTACTGCTGGGGCCTGGATCATGCCTGGCTTTCAGCAGAGTTTCGGGCATTGCTGTTATTTATGCAGAGCGGCTGAATGCAGGCATTAATTTCTGTGAAGCAAGGCTCTTTATGGCTCCCTGTAGATCCTACAGTGGATACTGAATCGCTCTCCTTCTGGTTGTAGATAAATTGTCTGCAAGAATTCACTATCATCTGAGACGACATTATTGGGATTGTTTCCACATTCGCAGTCCTGGTAGTAAAACGCTTTAAATGAAAGAAATGAAAGATGATTTGTTTTTTCTCATTCGGTTGAGCTATTCCAGGATTTCGGGAGGAAAAAAAGTATCATCCTGATAGATCCAGAGTTATAAATAGCAGTGCTGCATGTACCGGGGTAAACGTTTCATTCCTCTGTGTGCTTGTAAGAAAAAGGATCAAGAGAATGTGAAACTCTTAGAATTTATGGTGGTGCTTGGACGGATGTGATGTGTTAGTGAAGGCGAGGCACATACCAAACATGAAGTCCACTGGGCACTGAAGATTTATATCTCCCAGCATCTCCGTCCCAATGGCACCATATGTTTATACGGACTGTAGGTTTATTATTGGAAATTGATGGTCTGCCTCATTTCTTACTGGAATCTGATGGAATTTGTTTTCTGAAGGACACTGGCAGTAATCCATGCTCCCACTTATATCCTGGGTCTGGTTTGGTTTAGAGTAAAAACTAAAATATGTGTTCTTTTTTCTTAGCAAGGAAGAGGATTCCTGAAACTAGAGAAGGGGAGCAGGGAGCAGCCAGCCACCTCTGCCATATCGGCTGCTGTAAAACCTTGTCCTCATATATAAGGCTTTTGTAAAAATTTACATTTCCCTGGTACTGTATACACATCGCATCATTCGAGCTGAGTGTAAAACAATTCCCCTGCCTGAAAAGATGCCAAAAATCCTGAAGCATCCCCAGTCTGCAGCAGGAATAGCTCTGAAAAGTTGTCAAAATGGAGGAAGTGAGAGAGGGGGATTGGGGCAGACGTATTTCCTGAGCAGCCAGGGAGCCCAGGCCAAGCTGAAGGTCAGCATCCCCTCAGTGGTGCCCCATCGGTGGAAGGGACAGAGTGGTGGGGTAAGTCTGTGGGCTGGCAGAACCCCATGTGACATGGTAGGGAAAGGCTACAGACAAGAGAAGGTCCAAATGTGCCATGGGACCTGATGGACAAGGGTGGCTTGATAAGAGCCAGCCGGGACAGAGGCACAGCCCAGCTCAACCCCCTACCCTGAACACACAGGGCCAAAAGCTGCTGTTTTGGCTACCTGTCCTTTGCAGCTGTGAGGATGCGAGCCATAATTTGCTAGAGGAAAGTGAGCTGACAGTTTTCCCAGGCTCTCGTTCCCAGGAGCAGGTGGGGATGCCCCCGGGATGGTGGCCCTCCCAGCCAGGGAAGGGAGGGTCCCTTGCAGCCTCTGCTGAGACTTCAGACCTGCTGGTAGCAGGAAATGGTCTCTTACACAAGCACACCCTTGGGTACTTGTGGTAACCAAAATAATATTATGTACTCCACAGAGATGGGATTGTTGTGGTTAACTGATGTGTAACCCATGCTATTAAGCAGTTCCTGCTCACACTGAAGGCTACACTATATGTAACATTATTTCAGCTATCTATGGTCTAAGGTGATGCTTTCTTCTAGTACAACCCAGGAGCTTGTCACTTCTGCCTTGCAGGGCTGCTCTCGGGGTCACAGTTACCCCAAGGACAGAAATGCAAACTTTTAGGGTATATCCTCACCGGTGAATTTAACCATAGCCAGCACCACTTCCCAGGCCTCAGGCAGGTTGTCTGCCCATTAGTGTCATCTCCATATCTCCATTCAGGCTGACAACATCCAAACAGCCATCTGGGAATAGCCTCTGGCCCCTGTTAAATCCTAAACAGTCCCCAGGGATTGCAAGGGCAGCAGTGGTGGCCCAGACCCCAACCATGCTGTGTCAGTGCTGCCAGTTTAACAGCACGTGTAATCAGGTTTTGGGGCTCAACCTGCAAACCTGGATCTTCAGGATGAGTTTATTAGTACAAATGTAACCCCTGTATTCTCCATGGGGAAGGAGAGGAAACAGGAAAATCTCACTTATTTACATAAACCATTAAGCCACTTACCCCAAATTCTGCCTACTAATACACTAATTTGGCTGGAATCTGTTTAGGTTTTGATTTCACAAGTGATATGAGAGGCTGCACATCACCACTGCTGTGAAAGGAGATGCAAAAAAAGCAGCAGAAGGCCACGGACATCACCCTGGTGGCCCAGATCTGGGTTGTAGGTGCAGACTCAGTGCTTTCCAGGAGGGCAATGCTGCCTACAGTTGTCCTGAGATAGCTGAGATGGAGCCAGTAATACCTGGTTTTGAACTTACTGGTGTAATTAAGAGAGATGAATGAGATTAAAAGTTGACTGTCTGATCCCAGGTAGAGCAGTATCAGTAGGGCTGAGGGAACCTTGCCTCTTGGTGGGTCTAGCCACCAGAAATACATCTGCAATCACACATGAAGTGTTTGGAAGAAGCAGGGATTGAATCAGGGCCCACCTAAGCCTTGTGCAAATAAATCCAATTTCTCTCTCACCTTGCCAATTCTGTTTTGTTCTGCAAAGACCCAAATCACTTCCTTGTACAAAATGAAAATGCACAGAGTCCCTCCTTGAAGTGATGTTTATTCTCCAGGTTGGCAGCACTTCAAGCTTGGACCAATCTTCTAAGACAAAACTTGCCCAACTGGCTGAAGACCTCCTTCTGCTTCTGGATTAATGTGCTCGGATCCTGTTGATTTATATGTGACTTCATGACCTCAACACGAGCTCTGAAGAAAGCAAGTTTGGGCCAGGAGTTTCTAGAGTTCAGGGGATAACTTCAAAAACCGTGAATTACCTGCTGAAAAACAAAGCAAGGGGAGACTGATTCAGTCTGTTTCTGTGCACTGTCTCTGGGGATAAGGTGCCCCATGGCATCATGACTGCAGACCATGCAGGGGGGCTACCCCTCCTCGAGCATCCATGTGCTGCTCTCCTAGGAGGAGGGAGAGATGCCATTCCCTTTCTGGGATGCTCAGTGTTTTCATCCCCCTACCAGTTGCATGTCTTCAGCTTGTCCCCAGCAGCCCTAGGATGTTCCATGAGTGGCTGATGGCCTCCAAGCACCAGCTCATGGGCCAGCCCAGCTTGGAGGGTCCTGCACCTCCAAGTTCAGCCTGAAGAAGATAAAGAAAGGGCTGTGAGAAAACAGCTTGGTTAGAGTCATGGCATGGTTAGAGTCATGGTATGCTCCGATCATGGACACCCTGTCTGACGTATTTTCCTTATCTGAGCGGAAAAAGCACCGCCTGCAACTCTGCCCCAGCAAAAAGGTAACCAAAATGATCATGTGTGTCTGCAATTAGCAAGTCTTTGCAGACTTTCAACAGAGACAGAAAGAAGAAAGACAGAACAGCGATAACAGAGGGACAGCTTTCTACACACATTGAGTTGGCAAGGACACAAAGGACACGCACAGAGGATTCTTTTTCTTTTCTTTTTTCTAATTTCATCTGACATTTAGCAATTGTAACTTTTCATTTGAGTAATAAATGGGTTTGTTCTTTTCAGCAAAACTGCTGTGGACATATTATTCCCTTTATGGTGTGTTTTGCTGAATTCCAGATGTTGCTGTTTATTCAAGGCAAAGTTCATCCAAAGAAGGGTCAAGGAAAAAAAAAAGTTTTTTGCTGAAAGAAAAAAAAAAAGGAAAAAGATGGTATTTTAAGAACAGTTAGTTTTTGTAGGTATTACTGTTAGATGGAGCTTTACCCTGAGCTGAGTTATGTCAGCGCAGTGAATCATTCTGGGGGAGTGAAAATGGCTGTCAGTGCTTGCTTCCCCCATTAACCTCCTTTAATGTGAACTTGTAAAATGATATGTGGTTTGGGAGATGAGGAACAAGTGACTACTCGTTGAAGATAGCCTGCACAGGAGAAATTAGCATCTTTCCTGATGTGACAGTGAAAGGAATAACCCTTTGCTTATCTCAGTCTACTCCTAGGCTAAGTGCCACTCTATACAGATGGAGATGGAGCAATCAGGGGAAACACGTGATTTAAGATGTTGCTTATTTGGGTTATGCCTTTTTTTTTTCTGTCTTGGATGAGATCTCCAGTGTGTTAGGTGCTGTATGAAGCAAAACCCAATCCACACTAGAGCCTTTATAGGCTAAGACAGGACACCAGCACAATTTACCTGAGGCTATTAATTTGCCTCTACTTTTGGTAGATTTCCTCTATGCTGAAGAGAAAAATAAGCAGAACAGAAGCAAGAGGATTGTTTTATTTTCAGGTAAGATGGCAAGAGAGTGGCTTTCTGCCTGCTGTTGCTAGCTAAAGGCTGCTGAGATACTTAGCAGCCTATTTGAACTAATTACACTCCCTGGAACTGCATGTTCATATCCTAATTGAGCTGTTTGTCTCCGTCAGCTGGGATGAAATCACCCCGATGGAAAATCAACCCCTTCATGAGGAGGTTTGGAATTCTAGGTATGTCCTCCCTGTCCATCTGCCACTAGGCTGTTTTGATAATAGACTTAGTGTAGAGGGAGTCTCCTCTGTGACCAAGGGATGTGATGGAGAGGTTTCCTCTGGGAAGCCAGGAGGCTGAAATCCCCCTGATCCTATGAGCCGGGAATAGAGGTGGGTGGCATCATGTCTGAAGACACCTTATGCTGGGCTGCAAATGAATGGCAATGCAAAATCAGCACAAAGCACAAAAAGTAGATACCTATCCCCTGGCCAGATACAACGTTCAGCAAATTCCTGAGCTTCAGGAACCGCTGGAGCACTCCAAGAGCTTGTCAGGCAGGTTGGCTCTTACAAAGTTGAGCTGGCCCTGTGCAGAGACAGTGCATCGCAGAGGCACGTGCAGTCTGGGGGTTCCACCTGACATCAGCCCACAGCCCTCCCACCACCCTGCAGCACCCCCTGTAGCCCCTCTTGTGATGGCCTTGGGGTGGGTTTCTGGGTGCTGGCAGGAGATTGCCACATAACAAGAAATGGTGGTGATGCTGAGCGAAGACGTCCTTCCAGGCTGAGCCTGGCCTTGTGTCTTTATCTCTGAGCAAGACGTGCCAGGAGGAAGGGGAGGATGCATCAGTGCTGGGAGCAATCACCTTGAAGCAGCAGATCTGAGGGGCCAGAAGACTAAAATGTGAAATGCTTGTGGCTCAGCCAGATCTTTTTGAGTACCTTTGCTCCTACTCATGAAGAGGTTTGGTCTTGTTTCCCTTGGAACATTTTCTCCCCGCTCAGAAGGAATGGAGGCACTAATAGGTGGTTGTCCTTATGAGCTGTGTTCCCTGCCACAAAACTACCAAAACAGTGATTTGACAGCTCCCGGGGGCTTCTGTTTCCCTTAGGTTTGGTACCTCCTTAATTAAAAACTCAGTAGGTATCAAATGGATGTTTTTTATTTGGTTTGGCTGCCTCTGGGAAGGGGGAAGGGAAACCAACCTCTCTTCTACTTGGTAGCAAGAATATTTACCTACGGACACAGCCTAATCTGACTTTTAAGCAAACAGATCAATATTTGTTTTTCACCACATCGAAACTTGCTGTTAGCATTCCTGGTACAGAAGCTAATAGAAACTAATAAATATTGATGTTAGGGGACATCTGTTTGGCTGGTATATGGAGGTATATTCTGCTTCAATTCAGCAGAGTCAGTTTATTCCAGAAAAGAAGTTGTCCTCATATTTTTCACAGTTGTACCAAATTTTGTTTCCAAAATGAAGTTACAATCAAGAGAGAAAAGAAATGATGAATGGAAAAATGACATGGAATCATCCTGGGCATCTGGAGGGGTGAAGGCTAGGTTCATCTCAGGAAGGGTAGTGCTGGCACAGGTTGGGTTACTGCTCTCCCCTTGCCTGACTGCCTGAAACTATAGAGCTCAGGTTTCCCAGGTCATAAGATTATTCGTATTATTTGCTTACATTATAGTCTCTGCTCGGAGCAGTAATGCATCGCTCCTTTTGTGTTTGCCATGAGGAAATACATGGCATTAGCCTACAATCTACTCAGACAAGGTAAGTAGAAAGTGTGAGATAAAATTATTGTTATACCTATTTATGGGCTGGGAAGATTAAGGGAAGGAGATTAAGGGGCATGCCTGTGACAGTCTGTGGCAGACAGAGCAGTTAAAGATTGATCTCCTAAGACCCCCATTAGTGTCCTCCTTTTATGATCACCTCTCCTTTGAGAACAACTTTATCTCATTGGGAGAAATTAAATTTAAGATATGCTAACTAGCCCTGTAAGAGGTCCCTTCCAAATCAGGGATATATTTCACAAATAGATAAATTTTTTTCCTTCAAAAATTAACAAATTTATCTATCTACCATAGGTATCATTGTTGCCTTTGGCTTGCTGGGCATGCAGAAGCCAGAAGAGCTGGACCAATGATCCATCCTCAATGATGCCTGAGGAGTTGAAAGAGGGTCAAATGGCCTTCCTGTACCACCAAGCCAGAAGAGTGATCTCAAACCAGCTCCACATCTCTGGTCTGTGTTCCCTTTCCTGGACACAAACCATCTCCCCAGCTGGGACTTTCCCAGCTTCCACAACAGGATGGTGAAAGGGGGATAAACTTCCTTACATGTGTTCTAGCTAGGAGCATGTATTTAGTTATTTATGATGGCACAGAGCTGCTGGGCAGCTCTTAGCACTGCCACAACCTGTCCCAGAGCTGTGCTTTCTGTGTGCCCATCAGTCTGCGATGGAAGAAAAGCACAGTCTGCTGACAATCTCCACGCATGGTATTAGCAGGTGGATCTCAACACCGGGCCATGGACACACATGTTCTGATGACTTGGGCTCTATTTTGTACAGTCCTGAAGTCTAGTAATAACTACTAATGTTTACCTCTAAAAATATTAATAGCAGTATCACTAATGGTGCTCTGAAGGCAGCTGCTGGTGAACGTTGCCATGGACAAGACTGAGTGCTGGACTATCTTCCCTGGACCTGCAAACACCTTGCTGTGTAAAACGATGGCCAAGCTGGCATGTCCTTGCATGGTCAGATATTACCTATGACATGTAAACAGCATGTTGTTCCCTGGCTTCTTGCTTCCCTGGTGGATCCCATTAACGTCACCTTGTGTTATGCTGCCATATCGGATGGCGTCAATGGCTGGGCTCTGAGGCAACATGACTTGGACAGATAGGATGTACAGTGTTGTGTACAAGACTGGTGCCAGCCAGGAGGTCAGGGTTCCCACAGCAGCTCACCTTTGAAATTCATCTCATTGCTCCTCCTGAACAGCTATCCCACACTGTGACTTTTGGTTTACCATGTCATTGGTAGACTTTTTAATATCACAGAACCATAGAATGATTTAGGTTGGAAGAGACCTTAAAGATCATCTACTTCCAACCCCCTTCCATGGGCAGAGACACCTCACATACCATGGTGTTATCAGCTTGACTATTCAGAGAGGATCTCCCTTTCCCTTACTCCCCAGATTGCATGTGGTTTCCCAAAATTACCCTGTTACAGCAGTGAAAGACAGGGACTCCAAGCTGTGTGTTCCCCCTGGCTGAAGCAGGGGGGAAGCAGAGGGGTTCTACTCCACACCCTGCCTGGGGTCACAGAGCCATCTAGGAGTGGTGGCACGGAGGGACACAGGTGTAATCACCAAGCAGAGCACTCAGGAGCTGGAACACGTCCGCTGCACAGTGGCACGATCTCAGAAGCCATTTAAGGTCACAGCTGGAAAACAAACATAGAAAAGATAACCATGGATTACAAGGCTGTTTGAGATCTACGTACATATACTGTTTTGACAGCAGAAATTATAAACAGATCATTTTTTGTTGACCTCTGCCCTACAATCTGTTTGAAAGCAATTCCTGCCTTTTATCTGAGAAACTGATGGTGGAAAACATTGCTTGCATGGAAAATACTGTCTCGGTCATCGCTTGCCCAATGGTTTATTTCCTAATTCTGATTAACCAAGTTAATACTCATACTTCCTTGGCACCACCTGAGTGTGAGGCCCTGTGGTGCTGCTGATGGGTCTGCCCTGGTGAATCAGAGCCGAAATGTCTGTGATGGACTGATAAAAGGAGAATGACACTTCAGGCAGCACAAACCACGAGAGAACCACATGTATCAGCCTATTCCAGAATACTTTCACCAGGGGTGGAGGAGGAAAGTGGAAAAGGGAGATACAGGAAGGAAAGAGGCAATAGGAGGAAAAGCAGAGCATGGATCACAACAAACAGCCAGAACATGGAAAGAAACATTTCCAAAGCAGAGAAAAGTGGCTCCCACACACAAATCTTCTCCGCTTTGTCCTCAATTAACAGAAGTGTCTCAGGCTTCCCACACCTCTTTTAGTTACCAATGACAGCAGGAGAGAACAAGGCTGTTTTAGCACATTGTTCCTCCTCGCTATTGGATTCAACCTGCTCGTTGCTCTTCCCTTCTTGGGAAAGCAACAAGGTAGAGACAGGGGACTGGAGCTCCAGGACATCCCTCCTGGGAGGTGAGGTAAAGGCAGAAGGGCACTAAGCATCTGGGAGGTGGCAGATTTGACCAAACAGTCAAAACTGTGTGACTGCCAGGGTCTGCTGGTACAAGCAAGGCAGGATCTATAGGGAGAGGAAGAAAAGTGTCTTGGACTGCTGGAAGCAGACCCTGTTGTTTAGGCTGGTTTTGCTCCGCTCTGAGGTGTGTAGGCAGTGGTCAATGGTGGCTGTGTAGTAGCAACAGTATTTCTGGACCTGTGATGGGCTGAGGATTCTGCTCAATTTATCTAAGAGATTAGAGCTCTCTTTACAAACCGGGCTGGAAAAGAAGAGCAGTCATCACTTAAGCAGCTCTTTTTACACACTAACATCCTGAAGGGTCTACATCCCTGGGTCTTAGCAGGCCCTAAGAAACCCCTCCCCAGGGACAGAGCCTTTGCTAGACCTGTGTCTATGTCCCCCCAGCCATAGCTCTGCCTGGTTAGCAATGAAAAACCTTCTTATGGAATCATTATTACAGACCATTTGCTGGTCTGGATCAGTGCCTGCTTCTTGCAGATGTATTTGTCCTTCAGTCTTCTCCCAGCACCGTCACTGCCAGGGCTGTAACTGGGCTTTCATTGTTGCAGTTATAAGAGTGATTAAAGCTGCAGAGGATACAGAGTTAGAGCCAAACCAGGCTGTTTCCCCCACCATCATCCTGAGATTGGTTTTTATCTCCATGCTACCGCCTTAGATATTTGCATCCATGGAAGATATTCTTAATACAAGAGCAATTGAGACCTCTTGTCTGGCTGCATCCTGCCTACCCACTACTGGCCAGACACACTTGACCAACTGGGTGGCAATTCAAATCTGCTTCTCTCATTTCCAAAGTACTGGTTTTGACACGAGCCCTGTATTCTGAATTAGCCTTTTTCCATCTCTGGCATAACTCAGTTGTCACTAGTACCTCCTCCCCGGGTCTTGGGTACCTGCCACCACTGCCACTCTACACTGCCAGCCATTCACCTGCCCCTCTCCTCTCTCCAGACAGGTTTTCAGCTCCATCGTGCAGAGTGGGACATCATGAGGCCACCTGCCCTGGAACAGCTCACAGCCACACTCTTGTCCTAGAAAGAGGGTAGACACAGAGAAACTGGCTGGTGGGAATATTCCTGACCAGCAGCTGCTTGTGAAAGTGTTAGATGGTCTGAGGACAAAACTCATACCAGCAGTGGAGCTAATGTCCTATTGATATGGAAGGCTCCAGGCCTATGCCCTGGTCGTATTTAACTTCCCAAGTCAGATATGACCCAGACTGTCTAATTTCAGAAAGGTATGTAGGGAAAATATCAGTCTAATTCTCTCTAGAAGCTGGAGCCTCACCTTGGGGGCTTGGCAGATCCTGCCTAAGGCTCCATACAAAGCCTGGGGCCTCCTGATAGTGGAGGGAAGACAACGGACTGAATCTTCTGCCCAGCTTCATGCCCACACCAAGGGTATTAGCACCCACTGGGCAGCACATGTTTTGCTACCTCTGTGGCCTATGGCTCCTAGATATTCCACAGGCATGTCAGCTCAAAACTAAGCATCCACATTTTTACTGGGGCATCTTCTGCCTCACCAGTTCTTACAGAGCAGGATCTGGGCAGGAAACATCTGCTTCAGAGACTGCAGCATCCTGAGCCATCAAATGAGTTGCAGCAAAATGGGGAGTCAACACGGCCAGTCCATAACAAAGTGGTGTCCGGTAGCAAATTCCTCCTATCGGAAAGAAAACTGAATCTTGCCCTTGTTTCCCCAAATCCTCTCTGTTTCCCAGCTAAGCCCCAACAATTTCAAGCATCCCAGGCATGCAAGGAAATACTGCCGACGTCAGGCAGCCGGAGGCCAGGGAGAGGGGATGGAGCTCAGGAAGTCTGTGCTCTTAACAATGAAACAGATACTGTTTGGAGAGTATATGCTGGGTCATAAAAGGGTTTCCCCAATGCGCAATCTGTCTGAGACAATCCTCTATTTAAAGTCCCCAGCTGTAGCCTGAGGAAGGGGCAGTCGAGCGCAAAGTGAATCATCCGTCCTGTCTGAGAGAATCCTGAGGTGGGAGATTTCCTGCATTAGGAAAGAAAACAACTCATGCAGTCGCTGCTGGTGCCAGAGGGGAACCCAACACCATCTAACGGGGACCTCGATGAGGTCATCCAGGAACCCAGATGTAGCGTTCATCTGCCATTAATTTCTCACACTCATCAAAACAGGAGTGTGCTCTCTCCCTGATGGGTATGTTATGCTGGAGTCCGTAAAATGGGTGGAGGTTGTCTCACCACAATGATCAGGTTGTACCAGTGGAGGAGGTTGTTAACAGCCACCAGTACCATGCCTTCCCTGGCTGCTGGAAGCAAAGGGAGCCTCCCATCCCAGCTCCACTGCTCCAGAAGGCAGACCGAGGCCAAGGTAATCAGGTCTGTCCCTGCCCTGGGTCATGAGCTGCAGAAGTATTTTACTATCTGCTGACCTCATAATAGGACTTCTACAGAAAATTATTCATCACAGGGAAAAAAGCTTCAAGATACAAAACACTGCCATTCACTGAACCAACACTGAATCATGTCTCCACTGAACATGCAAGGAAGGTCTCAGCCACAGGAATGCTAGAAGTGCTGTCTGCCATAAATAAAGGTGTGAAAGTGATAAGATAGAGAGCAGCATTAGCTTAGCTGTACCTGTGTAAACCCAGTTATCGACAACGCTCAAGTCTTTCATTTGTGCTTGAGGCTAAACTTCATGTCATTTAGTACATTTAAAATGGGATTAAGGATGGGATTTTCAAATTTTTGGGGTCTTATGTTTCCCTTAGCGAACCATTGAGCGTTTCAGTGGAAGCATCCCAGAGACAGTAAATACATGTCTTACCAGGAACACTGCAGTCAGACATGAAAAATGCTCATCTGCTAAAAATTCAGTGCACTGATTTAATCACATACACTTCATTTTGATTGGTTAACTTTTTATGGGCAGGTTTCATATTGGATAAGACAGTTTTTATTTGTGTCACTCCAGCTTCATGTCAGATGGAAAAGACGTAGTAGGTCACCTAGTCTGTCAGGCAGAGACTATCCTACCAATACAGTTTTTGAGAACTATTTCCTGGTGAGTAGCACTTGCAATCTTTTTCCATAGCAGATAATGCTAACCTCAAAAAAAAAAATCTTTTTTTTTGACTAAGCTTTGCATCATCTCTAAATGGAACATTGTATTTAACTGTGCACTTTCTGTGCACGGTTAAATACAGACCTGTGTTAAAGTTCTTCTTTTTGTGTTGTTCGTAAGATTAGAGAAATAAATTTCTGTTTGAAACATTTGGTAAACAACAAGGGAAAATGTCTGAAAGTGGGCTACAGATGCAGTCCTCAGTAATGGTGTCTTTATGGAAGAAGTTTGTACATATTTGACAGGAGAGGTGGGATTTGTCGGACCAACTCCACATGTTCACACTGTAAATTTCTGCCTATGAGCTAAGTGTCTAGACTGTTTTTATAGTCAATGGAGAAACATAGGCACTTCAGGATGCATTTTTCCTTATCCTATTCCTAACAGCTCTGATATTGCACGCTGAAAATGCCTGTTTCTTTCCACTGGCTGTAAAGGGAACCTGAAGTGACTAGCATGGATGCAGATGTCCAAGCTATGTCTGCACTAGAAAACTAAAAAGCCAGGACTCATTCTTTGTCATTGAGGATGAGAGGCAAGGAATGTCACTAAATAGTCTTGCCATCAAAAGTAGCGAGGTTGCCCCAAAGTAACTGCTATGATCCTGACCTGAGCCCACCCAGCCTTTGGGAGAGCACTAGGTGGCCAAAGTCAAAATACTGCTGGGGACTGTTCCAGCAGCTGGGAGAGTCTGGCACTGGGGATGGGCAAGCTACAGAAGGAAACTATAGATATTTATGTTGTAGACATGCCAAGTAAAGAGAAGTGAATCCTACCAAATGTCTTGTAGCTGCTCAGGTCCTCTTCTGCTGCCATCACATGTGAATGATTTGGTTGCTGCTTGGGTGCTGTCGGTGTTTGTTCTGCAGAGACTATGGTTGCTGGTTAATATTTGGCTGCTCTGACCTTTCTTCTTACCCTTTCTGAAGTATGAAGGTATTTTTTGTCAGTGCCTCCATATCTTTCCAGAGGCCACTCAGGAACAGGATAGCTCATTTCCCTCTATAGACACTTCCCTGAATTTATTTCCCTCTAGTGGATTTGTGCTCATGAAAGGATGAAGCTTTTCACTTGCTGTTTGGAGATTATTAAAATCACTGGGGATAGGATTGCAAGATCAAGCAATGCCTTTGCTAAGCCCAAAGGGCTTTCTATGTGAAGTTTTGTTGCTCCTTTGATTGAAAAATTCCTTGGAGGAATTCTTGAGGAGGAGTTCTTCAACATTGGTCTCCAGACCAGTTTTTACACAAATGAGAGGTGCCATGAAAAATGACATTCCCTATTAATTAAATCTTTTGGCGATGGAGGATAAATGGAGATACATCTGAAAGCTGAAGGGATTTGTAATGTGACTCAGTCTTTTTGCCTCTAGGTCGCTGCTTCAGAGTTGGTGGGGGCTGGTAGCAACTGAAAGTCATTATTCTCTGACAGCTGTTTGGAGACCTCTGGGAAATGAGTTTGTGTTATCCTGCTACCAGTGGTAAAGGGTCTGATGCAGCATCAAGTAATCTATCCTCCCTACAGGGGGTAATTGATATTTTCCTCCGTGATAGCAAACAGAGAAACTAGCTGAAACAGGCGTAGAGCAAAATTATCATCCTGTCATTGTATCACCAGCAGCAGTCACATTATTATTTTCATCTCCTAAGGTGCTGACATACTTTGCCACCATGGTGCCTGGACACCAAACACAGGTGGTATCAGCAGGACACCCTGGTACCCTGGACTTATCAGTAATGCTTACACAGAAGGAAGAGCTGGGGAGGGGAAAGGAGGTGAACAGCTCTAACCACCTGCTAGGATCTACCATCACTTTGTACCTTGCATGCTGTTGCCATGGCAGAGTTTCTGTTCATTTTTGTGTATGAAACATGGGCACAAAGCAGTATAAATGACCTATTGGTCAGCTACCTCCTGCTCTCTGCCTGACTCCTCTGCCATTCAGTCCTGCCTTCTGGAAACTTTGACTTGGGTTCTGGACTGGTGGCATCAGCAACTACACAGCTGGTTCTGGTGCACCTGTGAGTACACCATCAAATTAACAGGAGTGCCCAAAGCAGCTTTAGATGGGTCACTGAAGTAAAACATCAACAGGCTTTGGATGAGAGAAAGCCGGCAGAATGCATTTGGGCCTTGTTGGCATTTTACATTGTTGCAAAACTTTTGCAATTTTTTTGCAAAAATTTGCAAAGAATGTGTCTCCATCACATTTTTTGGTTCAGTACTAACAATCCCCAAATGCAGATTTACTCTCTCATTGAACTTCTGTTTTAGAGACGCTGACTCACATCGCAGAGGAAACAACTATCTCAATTCACCCTGACCATGCTCACCCCGGTCATGTAAGGAAATTAGGCTCCAATGACTATTGGGATTTCCTGTTATTTCCCTGGTGGAGGATGACTGATTGAGGGGTCTGCACCCAGCGATGCTTCCCTGGCAGACTTTGTCTCCCATGTTTTTCCCATCCACCTCACTGTGCTCTCAGCTGCCTTCATGACTGATACAGCCTCCTCCAGACGGTTGTTCCTTTCATTCGAAAATAAAGGTTTGAGCCCGATGCATTGCTCTCTGGAGAGGCCTGTTTCCATCCACCAACTGAAAACTGCTTTGAATGATGCAGTCAGACTTAGATGTGTGCCTTTGGGAATCCTAATAGAAGGAGACCTGCATCATAGCATGAGCATTTCTAGAGAGATGCTAGAACAAAATGGAGAAAAAAAAACAACCAAACAAACAAACAAAAAAGGACTCTAGACCTGGAAAAATATGTTAAGAGAGTTAAAGTATCAGTTTTATTTACATAGGACGAGAAGATTTAGCAGCAACTCAGTTACAGTCAATAAGAAGGTTAAAATGTTAAAGACATTTTAAATCTAATGGAGAAGGACATGACAAGAAGCACGGGCCAGAAACTGAAGCTAGACAAATTCAAGTGGAGTCTCATAAACTATAACTCCCATAAAGCACTGTGCCACCAAGGAAAAATGACGTTTAATGTTGATCTTGACTCAATGCAGATTATTGTTGGGAGGTGACAGCCATGCTACCAACTGCAACAAACATTTAAGCATTGGGACTATCTGAATGCTGCGGTGAGACTCAAAGGGTGCTCAAATGGCCAATGCGTATTCTGAGCAATCTGTCCAAACTAGGGATTCAGTTGCATGTACATAGATGCCTGGTGCCATTTGAGGAGTTTTGGACAGTCTGAGAGATCCACACAGGACTAGCCAGACATGGCACAAGACCTATAGAAGACTCTTTTGGAGTAGAGGGTAGAAACTAGGAAGGATACACTAGCGAATCTGTGGACTTGACTGTGACGAGGAGGTAGCTGAATCCAGTCCCTGCTGTCTACAGACACTGGATGTCTGTAAGGAGGCTGTCCAGAAATGAGGGTCTGAAAGCTCATGAACACACCTGTTTTCCTCCCTACACTGTAAAAGGAGAGCAGGGAAATCAGCTCAGGTGTTGATATCTACACTGGTACCTAATGCTAAGTGAGATGAATACAACACTCAATGACTAAATTAAATGCTCCACTAAAATAACGATGGTTTTGATGTTTTCTTGGAAACTAAATGCAAGAATTTAATTTTTCAATCTAAAGTTTGGACAGCAATAAACAAACAAACACACACCAGAAATTCCATGTTTTCCCTTAGGCCAAATTAAACAGATAAACTAGATTACAAAACTTATTCCAGTGCTCTCAATGGAAAAACACATACATCCATTGATAGTAGAAACGTTAACTTCTCTTTCAGAAACATCCCAGGCCAACTTGTGAAATTTGATGAATACAGAGCCACTGATGTGTGAGCAGGTGTCTTGATACTCCCCAGAAATCTTCTTCCTTGAATATAGATCCCAGCAATAACCACTCCATGCCAACAGGCACGTAGTTGTGCAATGTTCAAACATAAGACTCTGAAAGTCACTAAGCAATACATAGTGAAGCAACCAGGAAAGAGAAGGAAAGGAAGAAATAAGCCAACCCAAACTAAGGGAAAGATCAGAAGATCATTTGTTCCAGTGCCCTTTGACATCATGTTGCTGCTGTAGCTAAGGCAACGTAAGCCTTCCCTAACCCTCTGCTCGACCTCTCCAGTTACACTGACAATCGTCCCCTTTAATGACTGCACTTTCCACCACTTCTGCACAAGATTAATTTCATTGTCTAGGGCTGAATCAGGAAAGTGAGTGCTGGGAAGTGGCAGCAAAGACAAATGTCATGACCAAAGCTGGCAGAGGAATGGGACAACGAAGCCACACAGATCTGGGCAGGGCAGTGGTACTTTGCCCCCGTGCTCACCAGACGCTGTAGGAGAGGCACGTTGTTTCACACCCTGTAAACACAGCCGCTGGAAGAGTTAGAGCTGCAAGAGAGCAGAGGCACGCAGAGGTCAAGGTTATTTTTAGAGACCTAAAATTAATGGCCTTCTTTCCTGAGTTACTGAGAAAACATTGTTTGTTTGGGGGCGGTTTCTGCTGGATAATGCGTGATACCTCTAAAGGTGTGTTTACTTGTTGTACGTGCTGGTCAGGCTTTGGACAAACTCAAAGAGTACACGCTATGTTGTTTTTTAGGACAAGCAGATTATCACATTAAACTGACCGTCATGTGCACCTTCCTTTGGGGACAATGGGGAGCCACAGGCCATGATATCCCCATTGTCCCCAAAGGAAGGTGGACCATGGGTTGTGCCACGCCATGGCCTCTCCTCTTGAAGTGGTAGTGAGGATAGGTTTGGGTATATCCCAAAGTTGATGCCAGAGGCAAGGGAGAGATGCCCTGTAGCCTTTGCCAGTAAATTGCAGTACGAGGCTTTTGATCTGGGTACTGCAACTGCCCCAGCTGCACTCAAATTTCTAAAAATCTCTTATTCATGTTTATCAGAGATTATCTTGTCCTTTTCAGACAACTCCTTGCACTTCAGGGTCACCATAAGCCTCGACCATCCCCTCCTGTTTTGAAGGCCAGCAGCGCTTGGTGATCTAGACACAACCAGACGATGCCAGCTGCCCTCAGGAACAGAAATTGTGCTCTGGCAGTGTTTTGTTTACTCTTCAGATGAAAATGAGGTGTCTGAACAGCACGAATGAGTCTCACAAAAGTTTGTCATTCAAAGCTCTGAGGAAATATGTGTGTGTTTAAGGTGTTGGCAAGGTCTGCCACTGTGTTACGAGGTGTTACCTGCAACTCCCTTCTCCCTCAGAGGCTTCCCCTAAGCAGATTAACCATTTAAAACAATCTTGCCTACACTAGGATTTTAATACTTCATAATAACTCCTGGAATGTCTCTGGAAATAGAAACAGCCTCTGCTCATCAAAAGGTGCTTTCCTGGACCCGACCCCACAGGAGATGGATAGGAAAGGGGGTGGTGAGAGCCCATCATATTTCAATCACCTTTCCCTTCCCCTGGTACCTCACCAGTTTCATCCAAGCTGTGGAGAATACCTTGGTCCTGATCTTTGAGCAGTACTCGTTTTGTGCCTGTCCCGCTATGCTCAGAGCACTTGCAGTGTGGACTTAAGTCCTTGGAGCACAGACTCTATGACTGGTTCTGCAAGTGGTCTCATCTGAGCTGGCTTCAATCTGAGCTCTGCCAGATCATCATGGAGAGAGTGCAACCACACTTGGGTTTGGTTGCTGAGTTCTCAGTGTGTTCAAGAAATTTCATGAGATCCAGGTCTTGATAGAGTCAAGTGGATTGATGTGGAACTCCTGCCTTGGCGCCAAGACCTTGGCTCCTGAAATTTGGGAATAAGGCAGAAGTTACACATCCATCTGCTTGACTCTATCAAGACCAGAGCACCTCTTTGGCCAGCTCCCTTTTAGATGATGAAGAAAATCAGAATCTGAAACACAAGGTACTGGTGAAATTTAGACATCCCGAGGTGAGGCAGCAGTTGCAAGCTGCAGTTCTCGACCTTCCCCACTTTTCAGGAACTTTGGGCTGCATCTGCTCTTCTTAGGGTAAGCACACTGCAGGTTCACTAATGCCACACCACTCACTGTGCCAAAGTCCTCAACCTGAGTTTTCATCCTTTTGCCTTGTGATGATGAAAGGTTGCTGGCTGGATCCCACTGGCTATGGATGGAGATCCTGGCTGGGGCATATGCCCAATCACTGGGAAGGAGAAGCATCTCTTGCTGGCTGCCATCCAAACTTTCAAAGAAGCAGGGCCAAGGGCATCATGTGAAACCTAAACACAGACTCAGCATTTAAATAACTTCAGCACTTAAATTATTGGCAGTCACTGTTTTAAAGTTGGATAATTAATTCTCTCTGTTGATAGCTACCTGATGCGCTCCACCAAAAATGTACTCTTTTTTTGTAAGCTATGTAAGAAGGTAATAATTTAAAGTCCATGAACAGACGAACCCAGAAAAATGAAATGGCAATTATTGTATAGTCAGACAGCATGGAGTCTGTGCTTTTAATGCAATTAATTCTGTCATGACTTAATAAATTCATTACATGGGCAAAATCAAGACTGAAGTTTAACAACAACCATGATGAGGGTTCTTTTGTGTTTAAACATATTAGCAATCAGATTCTTAAAGGGAAGTTTTGCCTACTCTGAGGGCTTGGCTGCTTTCTAATTTTAAAAAGGCACCTACAAAAATATGCTTTTTTCAGGTATGGTATTTTTATTTCTTGCTTTGCACCCACCTCACAAAATTGGACTGATTTTTTGATTTTTTAAAAATATAAATGAAATTACTCGGACCTTTAGATGCTCTAATCCTCTGGAAAAAAAAAAAAAAAAAGAAATCTACTTCTACTCTTCTACTGCTTTGCTGTTCCTCTCTGTGTTGGAAGAGCAGAAATTTTGCAGATGTTCATCACATCTTAGAGGACCGAAAGGGGTGTTTGTGTCTCTTATAAACGTATACTCCTTATATTGCAATATAGGGTGCAATGTCAAAAGGTTCAGAGGAGATGGCAGGTGATTTGGGAATCACCAAAATGACAAAGACTTAGTCAGCATTAAGTTACAATCATTATGAAAAGTGTCAGGCAATCCTCACCTTCGCTCCTCTGGCTCTGGCCACTCATTCCCACGAGGCTACCTGTTGCATTTTAGGGCTCATGCAATTGTACCATCAGGGAACAGGTCTGGTTGAAAACTATCTCAGGGGAAAATTAAAAAAAATAAAAATCTTCTGGTGGATCAGTTCCCTGAAGTGACTTATTGCACGTTTTTTTGCTTTTATGTTTCCCCTGCATAAATCACCTTCTGGTGGCATGGATTTCTCTTCTTTGGTCAGTACTACATAGGTTAGCCAATGCTAGTATATCCAGCAAATAGTTGTTTCCTTTGTTTTGGAGGAGATGGGGTGCCAAGGCAGAGAGGCAGAGTGACATTCCAGGGTCCCCAAGGACCAGTCTGTGTTTCTCAGCCTCGTGCTGGATGTGCAGGAAGGGTTTGTTCTTAAGGGCCATGCAAAGGTTTTGCAGAAGTGAGCTGTTACGAGCCTTCCTTGCCCACTCTCAGTCCAATGTAACATCTGCAAAAATGATAAAAACTTCCTGAAACCATGGCTTAGTCACAATCTCAGATGTCTCAATGCTCGTTTTAATTTCTTAAATCTGAACAGCTAATGAACAAAGTGAGGGATACACCAGCAACCACAGCCAATTGATCCCCACAACAACTGTATTTGTGACTCACGTGCTGAAAGCATTTATTCATGCCTACCGTGCCCAAGAATGTGCAAGCAACATGCTCCTTCTTGGTGACGGTGACAAACTTGAACAGCTTCATCCCTAGGTCACCTTGTTCTTAAAGGACTGATCCCAGTGACAGCTGGAGCATTGGCATTTGCCAGGACTTGGCTGGGGTCTCACATGCAGTTTGGTCATTGCACTTGAAGAAGGAGGAGGAGCAATTGGACGGGCTTCAGAGGGGAGCAGTAAGAATGTTTTAAAGTCTAGAAGATAAGGGTTGTGGAGTCAAAGGACTTGGGGAACATGAGTCTGGGGGACAGATGACTGCTGGAGAAAGACAAATATTTCACCCAAGGCAAAAGTGCCCTCAGAAAGGAAGGGAATAATCTGTCTTTGTGCCTGGAAAGGGGTCAAAGATTATCACCAAATCACTGGTCACAGATATGGGGTTGGAAGGGACCTTTGGAGATCATTCAGTCCAACCCCCCTGCCAAAGCAGCTCCAGATGGAGTAGGTTGCACAGAACATGTCCAGGTGTGTTTTGAATCTCTCCAGGGAAGGAAACTCCACCGGCTCTCTGGGCAGCCTGTTCCAGTGCTCTGCCACCCTCAAAGTGAAGAAGTTTCTCTTCATGTTTCATTACGGACTTTAACTTCAGCATTTCAGTTTGAGATTATAAAAAACTTTCTCAATCTTAAAAAAATGAAGCACTGAGTTGGATGCCCAAGGGAAGCTTTGCAGTCTTCACATCACTGTCTTTTTAAAAGACAGATCAGAGAAACACCTGCCAGGATTAGCTTCAATATCTTGATCCTGTCTTGGGGCAAAGGATCTGCTCTGTGACCTCTCTGTTTCCCTTTCAGGCTGATTTTCTCTGATGCTGTTATCCCGTGGAAATGCGTCACAGAAAGTCAACTCTCCCCAATAAGTGAGGTGCATCCATATGGTCCTTCTAGGTGTGCTGTAGTCCCTTCTCAGTGCACAGCAGCACTGCAGAGCTGCTCAAAGCAGAAGTACAGGGCCCACCGGACACAACACAGGAGTGCAAAGCTGGAATTTGACCCAGAGCCTTTAATTAATGGCAGCATAACTCTTGAAAGGGCTGTCCTGCAATCCTTAAGGACAGCAAATGGCCTGATCTGAAAGGAGGGAAGTTATCGATTTTTGCAGGGAATCAGTTTACGTGGGAGCTGGGCATTTCCCTTAAGGCTCAAAGCCTTTGCAGAACAGAACTGCTGAAAGACCATAAATTGTGTGGCTTGATGATACATTTCCGTACAGAGAAGACTTGCTCCCTAGCAAGCCAGTGCAACCTCATCTGCCTCAAATGTACCCGAGCAGTCACCAGCAAATATGATTTTGCTCAGTAAACCTTGATTCATGATGTCTGCAATAGTTTGGAACACTTAAAACAAATGCATCTTCTGCCAAATGGCTTTTCTTATATGGATGCCATGGAAATGCATGCTCTTTATTAGGGTCCTGTATTTCATTTGCCATCTCTAGAGTGATAGATCCTGTCTAGGTAATTGTAAAAGAGCACGTCAACAGTTATCTCATTGTAAACACATTAGAAGCTGAGATAAATCCTGGACAAGCTAAGCTCACAGCAGATGAACTATAGGAGAAACAATACAAAGTTTTCTAGTGCTACAGAGGTGGTGAAGCTGACTCTTCTGTTCAAATAAACATAAAAGTCCACACGTCAGTACAAGTATAGACAGAAAAGGAGTTTTCCCTGGTAATCCTTTTTCCAAAGTGTGTGCAGTTCACATGCACTGGAACTGAGATGAAATTGCACCTCTTGCGAGTGCCTCCACAGGGAGAGCTGAAACCAGAAGCAGACCCACAGGAGAGAGGGGTGCCCACCCAGAGCACAAGGTGGGAGAGGAGGAGGTTGTACTGCACCCACGTTCTCGCCCCTTGTGTGAACACCAAACACAGGCTGGACCAGGCATTGATTCATGGGGGAGAGATGCTGCCCTTGGCTAATTTGCTTCAGCACCTCACAGAATCTTTGAGGCTGTGAGGAGCACCAGTCAGGCATATTTTGGTTCTGTGAGCATTTTGGCACAAAAAACTTCCTTACCAGACACAGGCCATTTTAGTTTGGTACCAGTCAATTCCCCAGAGCAAAGATATCTGAATTTACATGTACATTTTTCAAGGGAAAGGGGGATATAGCAGAACCCTGAACTCTCAAAATCACACCAGCTCCCTTCCCGCTGTGCTCGGTGATGCACTGCCAGCATCCCCTCATTCTCACCTTGAGAGCCACAGCTGGTCCTGCACAAATAGCTGCTGCAGGCTCCATCTTTCAATGAGCCACTGCTTCACAGTGCTGTTTTAAAGAGGCCCTGGGGGAGCCTGGGTATTTCGGGGTACCTCTGCGAATCAAAGGCACTGCAACTTCTTTTTACATCATCTGTCACACCGTTGAGTTAATGTTAGTGTTTGCTGTGTGTATTGTCCACAAACAGCTCCTACAGGGTAGGGGAATTAGCCAAATTTATCAGCAAATAATTTTCACTAATATTTCTCTGGTTTTGAAGCAGTAGACAAAGATGAGATCCGGCAAAAAAACCGTGGGAGGAAAGACAGTATTTCTGATCGAGCCAAGAGTTACATCATCATCTCCAGGAATTTCTCCTACGTAGGGAGCACAGAGCATCCCCTCTCTGGAAGGTTAACAGGGTTATTTAAACTTGTGTCATTTTACACAGCTGGGCAAATGGATCTGGTCAAATATGAGGTGGCAGTAACGTCTGGCAGTGAGGCTGGAAGAAATGAGAGGCCAGGGTAGCTGTCTGAAGATACAAACAGCTGCTATCAGACTGTCTGCAGCTGAAATAGCTGGCTGATTGTGTCTTTTCCAACAAAGATGTCTGTCTGCAGCTTCTGTCCCCTGTCACTCACTTTGGGGTGAGGGTGTGTGCCTGACCAAGAGGCCACCTAAGCCCAGTGCCTCTTGCACTTTCACCACATATTGGGAAACAACATTGGGAAAACCTTAGGAGCCATTTCTGATCTGCAGGTGCCACAGGAGCTACTCCAGTTAGCAAAGGTAACACCAAAGTGCTCATCCTGAGAGGACATCACTGGATGCTGGGCAGGGAGTGGGTGCCATGGGAGGACTGGACTATTCCTGACAGGGAGCAGGGTCTAGTTGCACATTCTTCATCCCTGAGTCACCCGGGGCTGGCTGCTGACCCTTAACCCTGCTTCAGCTCCAGGCATGATTTTCCTGCCTTACTTCAGTGGGAGAGAGGGTCTCCTCAAAGATGAGTGATGAAAAGCAATCACTGAAGTCCATAAACCACTGCCCCACTAAGGCAACACTGTGCCGGTAGGGTTTGGTGGGAAATGGCCTACAAAGGGGCTTTTCTCCTCTCCCTGCAGTTTGCAGGGGGTGTAGGGTGGCCCAAAAAGCACGTTAATTTTGCAGGACATTTCCCCAGCAGTGACAGATATCTGCAGAGCATGCAGTGGGAGGTTTCAGTCTTCATAGCTTATCAGGGGTTAATGAACGATCAATAGATGGTTAGCCAGATGCTCTGATAGATGCTGGGCCTGCACAGGCAGTTCAGTATTTTGGGGGCAGCTACAAGCCTAAAAAGGCCTCATTAAATTGTTTCTAGCAAAATCTACTATAGGTAGAAAATGAGGTGTGATATTGAAGATAGCTCCAAGCCTGCTCAATTCATGTCTGACGTGGTCAGCCAAGGACCCATGGTCGGGTTGCAGAGGGAGGGCACATACATGCACAGGAGTTTCCAGCCTCCTCAGTAAGGCACTGGAGAAAAGGCCAAGATCCAGCTTTGGGATCCAAATCCTGGGGCTATTTTTTTGCTATCTTCCACCTAATTTAAATGTTGTGACCTCTCCTGCAAATTGAAGCCCATCAGGAGGGACTGGCCTAAAAAGTCACATATACAGAATCACAGAATCACCTAGGTTGGGACCTTTTAAGATCATCCAATCCAACCAAAGAAGAAAAAAAAACCCAAACAAAACCCAAACAAACAAAACCCCACAGAAACCACACACCACACCCAAAACAACCCCAACCCAACACTAATCCATATCCCTGAGCACCATGTCAACTCGTCTCTTGAATACCTCCAGAGATGGTGCCTCAACCACCTCCCTGAGCAGCCCATTCCAATGCCTGACAACCCTTGCAGTAAAGAAATATTGTGTAGGGTTTGTGTGACAGTCAGAGGACAGATATGTATCTCCCAGGGACAACTTGGGGTTTAGAGCACCCGGAGCCCTGTCCCACCATCCCACTAACTGCAGCGGATGCTGCCGTACAGCAACACACAGGATCAGCTTCACTCACAGCACAAAAGGGACCACAGGGCTCTGCTCACACCCTGCTGGAGCTGGGAGGGACCCATTTCACCCATCTCTTGAGGACTGCTCTGTCTGAATGAGGAACTGTAAATTCCCTCTCTGGTCATTAAATGGAAGAAGACGTTTTTAGGATTTGATTCATTTTCAAGTAGAAGTACAAAATGGGTCAGAGAAATTCCCCACTCAGAGCCCTGCAGACTGAGCAGAACAGGCCCATAAAACCATTCTCTATTTCTCCTAGCTTTTGTCTGAAGAACTTTTTGTGTTGGCCACTCTTTTTTTTTTTTTTTTTTAAAAAAGGTATTTTTTTGTTGTTCTTATTTAAACAAGTATTAAAGGAAGTAAAGAGACCTGAAAATTACCAGATTCCTTGCCCTGCTCCAAGTAAATTAGTAATTAATCTTGCATAAAAGGAGCAGATGCTGCTTTTTTTTCCAAATGACTCTTCCAGAGTGCAAATACAACATTGACAGGGAGGTGATATGTACATCAAAGTTAGATACCTGCTTCAATGTTCCTGCATGCTGCAATCCCAACTGGTGGGTTAATTCACCGGAGTAAAAGAGAAGACAGTTTAGACTGTTTTTTCCCAAAGAAGGAGAGCTTTGGTCTTCATCCTTCCCTTACTAGCCTAAAAGGGTATCATTGTCTCAGAAGACAAGCAAGCCATATTCCAGATGTCCAAAGTATTTGAAAGAGGATGTTTATTAATGACCTGGGGACTGAAGATAAACAGGCTGCCCAGAAATAACCACAGAGACACAATGGTGGAGTTAACCTCTGCGTGCCAGAGGGCCGGGTATTGCGGGGAGGGGGCTGATAGGGGTGCAGGGGCTGCAGAGCCAGCTCCAGGCGTGAGGCTCAGAGCTCCTCCTCAGCAGCTCTTGCAGGCAGTTACACAGCTTAGGGCTGCAGAGGAGGAACACAGATCTGCTGGAGAGGTGTCTTCTCCTATTGTCTGCTTACATGATCAATTATAAAGGAAGAAAATTCTGGCCTCATCGCTCATGTCAAAAGGAGCAACCAATCCATCTTCCTGTAACGAACACTGCCAGGAGGACAAAGGGAGGTTTTACCAGTCCTTCCTTTCGGACACCCATCATTTATAAACCCACAGCAATGTTTCCATGCAAAAGCAGCAGCCACAGTAAAACAAATCCCTTTTCCTCAGCTTCTCATCCCCCCGTCTAGCACATAAAAACTCCCCGCTCAAAATCAATAATGCATTTTACTGAGCAGGCTGAGATTCAGCTTCCTCCTTCCACGCACACATATTCCCGTAGGGAAAGCCCAAAAGAATCAAATTCCATGTCTGACCCGTATTGCACAGCCTGAAACCCAGTGAGTCTGGGCTCCGCGATAACCACGGAGGGGAGATACTCGTGTCAAGGACACACTGCTAAACGGCCTTCCTGCCAGCCCAGATTAAGTGCTGTCAGCCCTGGCTGATTACACATATCACAGGTCTGTGCAGGAAAAGCGCAGCTCCATCCACCTGCCCTTCAGGGTGGATTTACCCCATCTCTTCGATGGCTCAGTTGGGACCTAGTGTCAGGGGCGGGAGCAGTGAATTGCTTATCCTTACAAAAATGCCTCTGCCTTAAAAACGTACCATGGAAATAAAGAAATTGATAAATAATTTATAAATAAAAATAGTAAAATCTAATATTAGTAACAAATAATTTATAAATAAATACATTTATGTACATAAAGAAAATTTAAATAAAGTCATAACCATAAAGGAGTGGTTTAAAACACATTGATGGTCAGGTATTGTCAGTCCCTGCGAGGCTACAGTTAAATGACTGATGAGGCTTGGTGCAATTAGGTGAAGATGGGGCTCTCAGTTGCCTCCCTCCCCCTTGACGTGCCTGGCTGTAGTCAAAGTCTGCAGTGCTAAGGGGTACATGCAAGGCACTCTGAGGTGTGTGGGTACAGGACCAGAGGCAAACCCCTCTGAGGAGCTCTGGTTCCACCCAAGCTGTTCCCTGCACCCCCCTGTTCCCAGCCCATTTCTCCAGCCAACCTCAGTCCCACCAGCTCAGTTCCTCATCTGTCCTATTCCCCTGCCCTGGCCTCCAGACATCTCCCTTCCCTCCACATTATTCACACTTAGAAATTGATCTTTTGGGTGATCTTTTCGCTGTGTGGGTCAGGGCTTGAGGCATTTCTTACTTGCCCTTGCCTAAGCCACTGAATCACTTTATATCAGTTTGTAAACCATAAAATTAAGTCATAATTACTGTGTCAAACTGTATCTGTTTGACAGATCTACTTAGGCTGCAGGACAGGTCATTAAAGTTGTCAGGTATGTAACTTGAGAAAAGCGTTTCCAAATAACATGGAGAATTTGGGGCAAAGCCCTTTGCAGTAATAATGGCTGTGCAAACCAGGAATCCCATGGAGATGTGGCAAAATATCCATCCTGCCCACCCACGAGGAGCTTCTGTGGCTTGTTCCCATGTTCTCCTGCTAGCAAATGATTAACATGACCTTTGTGTTCCAGACATGTTGAGACTAAGATTTAACACTTTTCAGTACTTAAAAAAAAAAAAAAAACCCACAAAGAAAAAAAGAAAGTCAGGTAAAAATAAACAGATGAAAGTGATTGATACAAGGCAAAATACAGGAAACATTTCTTCATGGGGAGGATTATCAGGCATTGGAATAGGCTGCCCAGGGAAGTGGTTGAGACACCATCCCTGGACGTGTTCAAAAGATGGGCTGACGTAGTCCGTAGGAATATGTTTTAGTGATTTTTGTCAGGGTTAAGTTGATGGTTGGACTAGATGATTTTTAAGGTCCCTTCCAACCTAGACAATTCTATGATTCTATGATTCTACACAATGGAATGACCCACTTGGGAAAACCTCGTATTTGCCTATAAGAAAAATACTTCCCTGATTCATCAACTATTTGTATCCTTTACCTGCTGTTTTCAGGCCTCCCTGGCTAACAGGAGTCAGCTGGAATTTGGCAATATTTGCAAAGTTGTTGCTGAAGACTAACCTAACAGCTCCAGGTTTTTGCCAGTGCCTTTAGCCCACACTTAGAGGAAACAAATAAATAATCCCATTTGGTTTCAGAAGGGACCAGTTTATCCCTACTGCTCCTGCATCACCAGCTGAAGGGCCCCTCAGCAAACATGCCCCATTGTCTGCACCCTGTTTACCCGACCTGTGGCTGGGGCTCTCCTGAGAGGAAGCGCCCAGCATTATCACCAGTCGACACTGGTTAACTCTTCTGCTTAATGCAGCCCCACAAGAGAGATTGCAAACACACGCGTATCGGCTGGTATTAAGCAGGAAAGTAACTCGGGCCTCCATTGCAAACCACGTCCAGATGAATTCACGCTTTACTGGAATTGCTACCTTGAGGTCAAAAGTTGAAAAAAAAAAAAAAGGCTTCTTAGTATTGTATTTATAATGTTCTTATTGGCAATAAGCTGAGCTGGCTGGATCATTGAACTAATCCTTGTATTCACTGAGTGGAAACTCCAAAATGTTGACAAAGTGCTGCTATTTAATCTCAAAGAATGCTTTTTGTTCTAAACCAGAGGCATCTAAGACATTACAAATTATACCATGAGGCTCCCAGTTTATCACAGCACTCTGATATTTGGAAGAGAGAACATCCAAAATGGAACTGTTTGAGAATTTTTCAACTCTTGCTTTTTAACTGTTACATATCAGCTTTTTTAAATAGACTTTTTTAGTGGAATTATATTGGTTTTGGTTAAATAAAGATTTGTAGTTCTACAGTAGGCTTGGTACTCAGTCACTCCTGAATGAATAAACCGTTCACTGAGAAAATTAAAGATTGGGTTCAGGTCTCTGTCTCCTTTATTCAGAGCAAAGATTACTCTGGAAATGCCACAGCTCAGATAACTCTTTCATTAGCTGCTAGTTCAGGCTATTTTGATCTGACTTTCTCTTTCTGAAATCTCAAAAAAATTATCAAATTGGAAATTACCCTCTTCTCTGTACACCTACCCTCCATTTGGACACCAGACAAGCCAATGGATTCCCCATTCCATCCAGGATGGACCACGTTCCCACTGACCAGGAAGATGGCGTGGCAGGCTTCTCCCACAGGTCTGCCTTCCCCAGGCTGTCTGGGTAGTGCTGAAGAGGATGTCTGAAAAGAAAGGCCTAATTACTGTATCAGCAGAGGAGCAATATGGAGTAAAGACCACCCTATTGTCTGTAGGAAAACAATTTTCCCCCTGCTTCAGGGCCACCAAGCTACCATCCAAGTAATAGTTAACATATCCTTGGATCAGAACTTGGGTGAGGTACCAGTGCATGAGTGAGGTGCAGCAACCACCATCTTTTCCAGCTTCACAAGTGATGTCCTTCTGATGGGATATACAACCCTAACATCACTATAGCAGATGGTTTCCTTGTTTGCAGGATCCTGAGCAAGAGCTGAGGTGCCAGGAGTGAGAAGTTGTGGGACAAAGCTCCCTGTGCCATCACCCAAGGAAGCCCTCAAGCACCAGGCCAGAGAGCACAAACTCAGGGGTAAGCCAAAAGCTCCAGCTACACGTCTACCCAGTCACTGAATTTTCTGAAACCAACTGGAGAAATTCAGATTTGAGGATTTTAGGTTCCTTATGGGCTAGTATTTTCTTTCTCATACTCAGTGTTGTGTGACACCAAGTATCATTGTTGTGAGGAGCCACTGGGGACATGGTTGTCCTTGGAAACAGATTGCAATCTCAACATGTTTCCGAATGAACAAGAAATATTGGGAGATGGAACTGAAGAGAAGAATTTGTGTGAAAAGCCACTAACCCTTTTCCTTTAAAGCTGCCAGGGAAGGTTCAGTTTCATGAGGATGTTAAGGAAAAATCTTTTTTTGATGAAACAAAAAAAAATAATCCCAGCAAGAGTATTTGCAACAGAATATGAGCCACTCTGTAATTAAGTTCCTCTCTGGATGTGCAAAGCAGGAGGGTCCTTGGCATGCCAGTAGTAATGCATTTCGTTTGGCAAAATGCCACTTTAAGTGTATCTCGGCTCGTAAGTGATTGTTTTCCCCACAGGCAGCTTGGAGCCTTGGTATAGCAACCTCAAGCAAACAGGAATGGGGGCATCTTTCCCTTGAGCAGATTGGCAGCAGTTAGTTAGGAAGGAAAGACAAAAAATCGGTTTGATAAATTTCTTTCAGTCCATATCTGGTTTCTGAAACCTAAACAGTCCTTTAAAAGGGTAGCCCAGCAAGGCTGTCTGTGTTTATATTCCACCTTTAAATATACTAACAGACTCCCAAGCTTGTAGCTGCATATCAGGTGAAGGTCAGTGAAAACTCAAAGTCCTTCTGACAGGTTATTTTGCGCTTAAATAAATTCAGATAAATTTTACAATGAGTTTATATGTAGCTTTCAAAAGACTGACAAGCACCGTATCAAGGCTGCAGGCTGCCAGCAGCCAGCTGGTATAAACAGTGGTCAGCATGGCCCAGGACACAACTATCTGCCTAAGTACAAGTATCTGAAATTAGTGTCTTTCCCAGAGAGAAAGGTTTACATTAAGGAAAAATGCTGGAATATTGATAAAATTATTTAGACTTGTAACATAGGACCTGCTGATGCTTTCAGATTATGTCCAAAGGAGCACAGATATGACTGTCTTTTCTTAAATTTGCTTCTGTCAGCGTCTGGTGGTGCCTGTGGAGGAGGTGATGCTGTGCTCAGCCCTTGCAGGTGGTGGTCAGACCCATTCAGCCCCACCACCCTCTTGCCAAGCACTGAGGCACCCTGCCTCTTCAGAGGCCATGCACAGAGCTCCAGCTGCACAGATCAGTGGTTGTCATGCCTTTCATTTGAAAAATGGAAGGACTTGACGGATCAGACCTGCTCCCTGATAGTGGTGCACTCTTTAAACAGCACCAAGTAGGCAAGTGTTCAGTTTAGAGGTGTTTACGCTTTGGCCAGCAACCTCCTAGAGACCCTTCTCCCCCAAACATGCACTCATGCAAGGAGCACATCAGGTTTACAAGGAATTTGTTAGATCATGGTTCTGCACTACAGGTTTTATTAACTGAGATTGCTACTCTCTGTAGAGAAATTACTCACCCTTTCCCCCCTCCTCCCTGCTTTTTCCTTTCAACCTGTTTCTTTCTTCATTTTCCATCTCCTCACCTCCTTCAGAAACAGCAACATGATCTGCCCCCCCTGTTTTGCAATCTTTTGCAATTTCAGTTTTGTCAGTACGACCCCCTTGCACCATGAGCAAAAGGGATTGGTGACAGCAGGGTTGTATATTAGGCAGAGATAAACTCTTCATTTACTTGTGTCTTAAGAAAGGCACTCATCAGAAGACAAGCACACATCAGAACCATTATCTGTTATTTTTTAGGGAAGCAATGATGAAGCAGTAGGAGTAAACTTGAGAAAAATCTCACAGGGATTGCACAACCTTTGTCACAGTCGAAAGCAGTGAGTTGTACCAGTGATGTTCAGCTTGATCATTTTTAATTTCTCCTCATCTATTTATCATAATTAATTTATACTGCCATTAATCAGGAATAATCTGTTGCTGTATAGCTACATGGCAGTTATGTCTCCTGGGAACCAAAGCTGCCTCTGCCTGCACTGCAGGCTAGTCCTTGGTAAAAAAATCCTGGGAAGCTGGGCTGGAAGAGAAGCTACACCAAGTTTGCACTTTGGTTGGGAAACAAATCTCCCCATGCAGAGAGGGAGACCTGGTGGATATCCACACCTTGATGGGCATTGCTTCCCCTGGAAGGGCATGTCCCACTCTGACCCAAACCCCATCATCAGCAAAGCAACTGTAGTTCCTCAAATTCACCTGCTTTTCTAGACACTGTCAGGTTAGTTGCAAGGAAGGTTGTCTCTCTTTTGAAGATATATCTTGTTGCGGGTGGGTTTAGCAAGGATCTTCTCCATCCCGGGTAGCTCCCATTGGGCTAAGCTGTGCTAAGGCTGAGCTCTGCCTGTGCTACTTGGTGCCAGGAAAGGAGTTGGGGAAAGCAGGGCCCAATCTACTGGGAAAAAGTGTGATACCTCCAGCAGGCTCAGAAAAAGTCCTGAAGGTAGTGAAGAGGTGAAGGAAGAACAAGCTACTCAGGTCAGGCAGTCCTGACCTTGCATGTGCTTGACTTGCCAGTTGAGATGGTTTAGAGGCAATCAGCCTTGCAGAGGGGAATAAAGCCATTCTTTGCAATGCCTGCCTTGGGCACTTAAATTTGATATCCATGTCCAGTCACAGCTTCCACTGGGACAAAGAAACTGTCCAGAATGGTTCTAACAATTACATCATTTTTCACACATGGTCATTTTGAGACAATTTTGAGCCAGAGGAAGCATCCTTCTAGAGGTGAAGTGTAAGGCTGGTTAACCCAAATACCAGGGCCTATCATGAGGCTTTTTTAATGACATGGCACAGTCCCTTTTAAGTCAAACACATTTCAGTTCATAGCCCTAACAACAAATTGCATTTGTGTTTAAAACTGTACCACTCAATGTAATTACTCCATCATCCCTTGTGGCTAACTCTTCACCCCACCTTTTTATGAGACATCCATAAATACAAAATGATATATCCAATAGCCACCATGTTGTGTACTTGGTCATGTGGAACTGGTGACGAGGGACATACATAAAATTTAATTATGCCATTGATTACTGCTAAAATATTAACTTGAAATTGGCTATGGAGTACTCCACTCACTTGATACTAAATGAAAGTATAATATGTCCTCTACTTAAAAGATGTGCAGCATGTACTTTTCAGGTGGTAATCTACTGGGAAAATCATTCATTGCCTGCTATAAAGATAACCTCTTGTATTTGGATTCAATGTGAAGAGTTATAAAAATCAGAGCCAGAAAGGATCTATTAATTCACCTCCTGTTTCTCTGCCAACATAAGTTTTCTTCCAAAAAATGTATTATTGAGTGTTATTGGTATAGCTAAGCTTTCAAAAGGGCTGGCTAATGGGGATTCCGTAAGTCTCTTTGGACGATGTCCTCCAGGCTAATAGACCTTGGCTTTGGAAAAAGTAATTCTGACATTTAATCTGCAGCTTCTTTTTTTCAGTTTCACCTCACTGCTTCCAGCTATACCTGCTTGAATCAGCTTGAATTTTGGCTCCCCAACCCTAGTGTTACACAATCTCCAACAAAGAGCCTTTCTACCATTGTCTGACTAGCCCGGACACTTGGATCAGTTTTTCAAAGCTGTCTCAGGGATTCAGTCATGGCTGGTAGTGCAGAAATACAGGAACGGACCTGAAGATTCAGCCCGATAGCTCTTATTTATGTTCACAGGAATCATGTAGTTTCCACACCGAATTAGCTTTGGAAACCTCAGCTCTTTGGTTCTTCCTGTCATTCTACAGGGTGGGCATCCCTCCCAGCCCCCAGCTTGATTTTTCAGCTTGATTCTCCAGCTTCCAAATTACTTAATTTTGACTCTTAATGTATTGTGTAGCATGCGTGGGAACTTGCATGCACAGACATATGTGTGTACCTGCACAAATCCATACATGTGCCCGCACAAACCCATGGGGTTTGCCTTCCCTGTGTCTACAGTCACATTGAGTCTCTTTGGACTGCAATTTTATGAGGGGAATCTCTTCAATTACAGAAAATATCTGGGTTTTTTTTGTCTGCAGACTGCAGTAGATGTTCAACAGACTATGCTGAAACATCAGGATATGTAAGCCGACAGCACTGAGATGGTGATGGCCTTTCTGCCCATTTTGCTTATGACAAATCCCCACAGAGTCAAAGTAGCTACTGGTCCTGGAAGCAGACCAGCTTTGCTTTTTGTGTAGTTTCTCTCCTTTAATGCCAGTCTCTCCTCATCTGTAGACCAGTTTGGAAGAGTTGTGGTTATCCTAATAGCGAAAGAAACAGGTTACTTCAAGGAGACCACAGAGGTGACGAGCAGCACCCACATGCTGACTCAGGTCCCACCTGGTCCAGGGGGATGAGTTTGTCCTTCAGTACAGATGACTCAGTTACTTTGGAAAGCAGCAGAATAGTCACAAAGTGCTAACAAATCTCTAACAAATAGGGGTTTTATAGCTTATGACTTCACCTCCCTGCATCAAAACAGCAATACTTTAAGTTGCAGACCAGTATTCCTCTACCGATGATAACAGGAGCTACTAGCTTCAAGGTCGTGAATCAGGTGGAATGAAGTAACCTCCAGAGGTGGTTCAAAGCCTGAACTCAGAGTTGAGCTTGTTCATTGGAATGCAGAAGTAGTCTATCAGGTAGTCATAAGCTGTCATTTCTGATTCCTCTCTCATAAGACAGTCTCATTTTGGTCACGTCTGTTGACCAAGGAACTTAGTGCATCCTAGGCAGGTGGACAGTCAGCCAGCTGTGGCTCAGAGATGATGAATACCTCTCCCTTTTGATGCAGCAACACGATAAACAGAGGTAAGCACTACTGCCACCAACAAGACAGAAAATGGGTGCTCCTGAAGATGCATTGGGTGTGAAACGTATATGAAACCCAGTCATACTAATCTTGCAACAGACTGTAACAGCATGTCCCTGCTGTTGGGAGATTTCAATACTGCAGTAAAACATCACAGACGTAATTTTGATCATATTCTTGAGTTTCACCTCAAGGCCTTGATATCGGATTGGCGGTGATTTCCAGCAACCAGGGAAGATGCACTGCAAACCTAATCTGTACGGGTAAGTCCTCAGCAGCTTCTGCTTTAATGACTTATTAATGAAAATAAATTGACAGATGACAAGCCCCCACCTCGGGAACAGAAAGGTTGCTCCTTTAATTAAACTTCTTAATTGGCATGGCCATTCCCTCCCACCCAGAGCAGGCACTGAATAAACATAGGATGTCACTGCATCCTTCTTATGAACAGACACGGAGCCATCTCAGAAAATCAATGACAATGATTAAGAGAGCTCTCATGCCTTCCTCCCACCTACATTTTACTTTCCACACCAAGTGTATTGACTAAATGTCTCCTCCCAGAAGGTTATGTATGCAGGCTTTCTGCAGACAGCACATGCAATGTTTCTTGTTAGAAGCAGGCAACACTGCTCAAATTCCCAGCAAGCATCTTTCTCCACTGTTTGCAGTGCAAGTCCTTTCTGGACAGACCCTGTCTGGGTGCAGTACGAACCTGGCAAG